>JASDQU010506183.1:25161-42233 GCA_032191745.1 Picea mariana | reverse complement strand
AGTATGGCCTCTGCTACTCTTCTTTTAGTGCTAGTATCTAACTGTACTAACCATGGCTTGGTGTTCTTGTGAGGCTGTAGTTTACACTTATCAACAGCTTTAGGGGCTATATAACTCAAATTTGAACCAGGGTCAATCAAAACAGACACCAGATGGTTGAAAATCATACCTTCTATTTCCACCACTAAAGCTTGGTAGTCAGCTTGGTTATTATCCAATGCTGCATAAATTTGCGGCACACTCCTTGCCACATCATTGACTGTGGTAGCTTCCTGAATGTTATAAACTTTTTGACTGTTCTGTTGTCGGTGTGGACAATCTCTCATGAGATGCTCTTCTCCGCAACCCTAGCATTTCAAAGGTTCTCTCTTTAGGTTATCAGTCTTTACTGGTATAGGTCCAGAAGTTTTATTTCCATCTGATGAGGGAAAGTTCTGCTGGAGTACACTCCGGGATGGAAAGTTCATTCTGGGGTTCTTCTTGTAGTTCTTAAATCCTGAGAATTTGATCCCCTTTTTCTGAAATCTCGAACCACTCTTATGTTTCCAGTCTCCACGAGACTCTGCCCGATGTCCATATTGTTCATGACAATATGTTTCCTTTCGAATAGTGTCTTCTAAGGTCTTTGGCTCATCAAATTCAATTTTGTTCCGATATTCCTTGGGTAGCCCACTGATGAAGCGATGCACCTTCGCCTTCTCTGCTTTGATGTAGGGTACATATCTCAATAAATCGAGGAATTTGTTGACATATTCCTCTATAGTGAGTTGCCCCAGTTTGAGTTCATAAAACTCTTTAGTCTTCTCGTCGAAATATTTTTCCGAAGAAGTATTTCTCAAACTGTTTCCAATACAAGTCCTCTTCGCAGACCCCTTTCACATTCTTAAGATCTTCCCACCAGAGGGAATCTTTTCCATTCAGATTGAAAGTTGCCACTCAAGCCTTCAAATTCTCTGAAAAATCATGGACTCTGAAATATTTCTTCAGTCCAAGTAGCCAGGCCTCTGCTTCCTCTCCCTTCTTTATCTCACCATCAAAGGAGGGAGGTTTGGCCTTTCTGAATTCCTCAAATTTATGACCCTTGGAAGTCTTTTGCTTCTTCTGTTTTCTTTGAGAATAGAAACCGGTCCTGCTGCTGGAAGAGCCTTCTGAATCACCAGCTTTCTTCTCAGAGGAATCGTCTAGCACTGGCTCTTTACCTCTGGGGTGGACCTTTCTTGAGGTTCTCCTATCAGTATGGCCACTGATATGACCATGTTTCTACATCTTGGGTTCATGCTGCATTTTTCATTGTAGGTCGGATAATCTCTGTAGTAAAACTGCATTAATTTCAATTTGTTTTTCTTGTTCTTTCATCATCCTTTCATTATCGTCCTTGCAGCTTTGTAATTCAACCATGAGACTCCTCACAGTATCAACTAGATCTGGAGGGGTCCCTATTGCTCTTCTTTCGTCAGACTCTTCGTCTCTATTGTGGGAGCCTTCTCCTATCTCTTGGTGAGTCACCATTCTCTGCGTTTGTAAATTCCTGCGGCTGATCATCCACTTGCCAGAAAAGACAAACGTTGGTTGTTAGTCAAGAGTTAGATACATTTTATTTTTTTATAACCTGCGCATAAATTCATAACTCTTTCACATGCATACACAGTTCGTTTCTCGTTTTCAAAGATAGAGGGTTACTCCTTTTAGGAGTGTTCCGAACGGAGCTTCTGCGCGGCTTCATTCATGAGCCCAAGCAGGCCAAGTGTTGTAACCATGCTATGATACCAATTTGTAATGCACCCACTACCATAATCAAATTTTTCATTACTTTCTACAGAATCAGAGCCCCCAAAATATCTACGGAGGCCTAGCTTAAGCTAGCTCTTTCTTTGTCTACTCCCATGTGATCGTGGGTCATGATCACAGGTCAAATAACCATGGCGCCTCTCAGTAATTCATGACTCGACGCTACAGAAATGTTGAATCGTTCGACTCTGCAACCGCCGAACCCCAACAAGGCTAGCAACTGGCCAATAGGGATGAATCCCAATAGGGTTAGCGAATGTCCAATAGGAATGGGCCCTATCGCGTGGTTGAGTGGAGTATAGGTGGCAAGAGGGATGCATGACATAGTGGGCGACGTGACCGGAGACGGGTCCCACTACACACGCCACACCATTCCGGACCCCCCCCCCCCATTAAAGGCAGAATGGCAAGGGGGGTTCAGAATTCGCCTGAGCACCGTTGATCAAGGCGAATAAACCCTTACCGTTCAAGAGTTGCGCGTTCGATTCCAGACCCCCTCCCCCCTCACCGCTAAAGGCAGAACAACAAGGGGGCTCTGGAATGAAGCCTCAATCGTAGATATGGGCGAGTGGACTCTAGCCATCCAGATTTGCTCGCCACTTACCCTAAGGTGCATTTGCACCCCAGCTTAAATTCTACATCTCTTCCTCACATCTAACGGTCGTTATAGACCTTGAGATCCTCCGAAAGAATCTCGTCCGTTCATTGGGGCTTATCATCACGAGAGTCTGAACTCTCGACCAAGGGACTCCCAAATCCTCGATCCCCAGTTTCTCGATGTGGTTAATCTCTCGACACGTAGCCTCCTTAAATCAGATGGTCTAGATCTGTCTCGGGGTTTCTGCCATGGAAAGTCCCGATCTCTCGTCACCAGAACTCCTGAGTTCGCGATTCCTGATTTCCCGAAATGGGAAATCTCACGACACGTGGCCTCTTTAAATCAGATGGTCCAGATCTGTCTCGGGGTTTCCACCATGGAAAGTCCCAATCTCTCATCACCAGAACTCCCAAGTTCATGATTCCCAATTTCTCGAAATGGGAAATCTCACAACACGTGGCCTCCTTAAATCAGATGGTCCAGATATGTCTCGGGGTTTCCACCATGGAAAGTCCTGATCTCTCATCACCAGAACTCCCGAGTTCGCGATTCCCAATTTCCCGAAATGGGAAATCTCACGACACGTGGCCTCCTTAAATCAGATGGTCCAGATCTGTCTCGGGGTTTCCACCATGGAAAGTCTTGATCTCTCATCACCAAAACTCCCGAGTTCACGATTCCTGATTTCCTGAAATGGGAAATCTCACGACACGTGGCCTCCTTAAATCGGACGGTCTAGATCTATTTTGGGGCTTTCGCCCCTATTCACTGGGGGTTTAACCCTCCGGTATCTCCTGATAGATCCAATGACTCTCGGGTTTTCTAGCCGAGATCTGACGGCTCAGACAGGTTCCTAACCTGTGCATTCTCCCACGACTTCCTAGACGTGGAAAAATCAACGGTCCAGATGTTCTCATGGACCTTGGGGATCTACGATCCCGATCTCTTCGCTACCCACGAAGACACAGAGAGACAAAGTGGTAAGGCATTTAACACCCTACTTTCTCCTACCAATCTAACGGTCATGTGTGACCACAGATTTCTCGACAGGATCTCGTCCATCGATCAACACCTATTCAGGGTTAAGGCACTTAACACTCCAGTTTCTTTTTTCGATCTGACGGTCGTGAGGGAATACCGATCTCCCGATGGGATCTCATTCGTTGATTCAATACTTATCAGGGATTTCTTAAGGCCTTGCGCCTTCACGTCCTCCTTCCAGGCTCCTGATGGGATTTTCAAGAAGGGTGTCTTTATGGGGAGGTTTACCCAAGGTATTATCTGAGGCAGATAAGGGTATCTCTCTCCTGAGAACTAGGCGTGAGATCTGAATTAGATCAGTATGCATATAAATAACGATTTATGAGAACATAATCCATACGTAGTCTTTCCATTATAAACATACAACTACCAGTACTGATCAAAACATCATACAGACATTCTTACACTGAAATTATTCACAATTTCACATCTTATGAGCATAATTGTCAGAATACATATATTTCAAGATGTCAAAGGCAAAACAATTATCAGAAAGTAACACCAGGGGTTATGCAACTACTGAGAGGGGTGCTCGTTTCCACCCAACCGTAGGCTGAACGACTCCCAACGGATTTACCACTAGCCACCCCCAAACTGAGACCACGATGTTGTGGGACTGCGTCTCTGTTTTCCAGTGACCAGGAGCGAAGGTTACTCTCCTTCCTCTTTGCTATTACTCACTCTGCATATCACCATAGTTCTCTTTCTCCCCTCACATCTGCCCCCTAATCTCTTCTCCCCCACACCTTATCCTCTTGCGAGGTTGCATGTGGCGCGATTTACCTCGCGTTGGTCAGGCCTGACGACTCTACAGATGGGCGGTTCACCTCCCCATCCCTCATTAATTCCTGAGGAGCCATCTACCTACCAGCCTGCAAGACATTTATTTTGGGGCCAGCGAGCCGCTTTTGGTTCTCCAGGCCAGTGAAGTCCAAATACAGTATTGTTTTTCGGTGGAAGTTAATGCCACCTTTCCAGGTGCCTTCCACCGCCTTTCTGCTGCCATCGTGGTCTCTTTTTCAGCATATCCCCTCTCAGCAGTCCTGCAATATAAATTCATAATATTATTCACATTCATCGACCTTTTCCACAAGGTCCATTCACATCACATATTCACATTTCTGAGTTTTCCACAGTTCTTGGCCAGTCGAGTTATTTTTACAAACTGGGGGAAACAGGGTGTTACAGCTGTGAGGGGTTTGCAAATCCAAACTCTCGACTTTTCTTCTTAAATTTATGCTCGATCTTGAAAGCGTATCTATAAGTCATGCCCAATGAGGCGATGTCCAGGAAATCCCTTTCCGTTTGAATGTATCTATGAAAACAACCACAGTATTTGAGCACCAGATGATTCTCACAGTATTTGATACCCAATTTGGTGCATAGGGTATGGAAAATATTGGTGAAATTTGGTACTGTCTGGTCCCTTTATTGATGTAGGGTGGTCCATATCATGTACTAGTCCTCGTAGCTTCCAACAAGGTAGTATTGTTCTTTAATAGCATCCCAGAAGGATTCCCATGTAGGGGCCACCATAAACATTGTAGATTCCTCCATGGCCCTTTTCTCATAGTAAGTATCCCACCAGTCTTTAACATCGAGAATGACCTTGAGGAGTGCAAACGTGATCTTTTCCCTATCGAAAAAATTGTGGAGCGAAAATATTCTTCGAGAAGATTCAACCATTTATCTACAACATTTGCATCTATCAGCCCTTCAAATAATGGAATATCTAAATTTACATGTACCTTGAAGGGGTTTGCATGACCACTTGATGAAGATGCTTCTCTTGTGGGAAACCACTGAAGGATCTGTACGAAGTTGTCCATTATTTTGTTCCTTTGTCCGGCGAGGGCTTCCTCGAGCAACATTTTAATAGGATTTCCTACTCCATCATCTTTCTTTTCGTCCCCATGGGTTTTTCTCAGGATCAACGCGGCCGATATTGTAATGGGTCGATTGGTTGGAGTCCCAACTTCTTGTACCTAGATATTGTCAAGGACATGCACGAAGAAAAATAAATGAAGAGAAGACCGCTCTGATACCATTGATCCAGATTTAGGAGACGAACAAAATGATTAAGAGACTGAATACAATAAACACGGAGATATGAAGAATAACACAAATATCCAGTGAACAACATCTTCTATTAAATAATGATATAGAATGAAACTGTAAATTACATAACTGAAACACTTGCTCGAATAAGTGGGTGGCCACCAATATCCGCGTGGATCAACCCTTTTACACTTGTGTTCAAAATCGACATATTAAGTATGACAAGTCTGTATATGGTGGTATTGCACTTTTTCATCCAAATAACCTATCTATCTATAGATGTGACTCAATCTAGATCTTATCATTCACCTTAATGCATTCATTTTCTAATGACAAAGCAATAAAAATACTAATGGAAGCAGTTAGCATTTTCTCACAAAAGGGGCACATAATATATTCGTTCACCTTATGGGCGTTCCTATATTTCGTATAAGTGATTTAATAATTTATTTAAGAAATCCAATGCTATAATCAAACCAAAACTTTGTAAATTTGCATTGCGAGACAAGGAAATGCAAAAGTAACACAATAGACCATCTAAAATTCAAATGCTTGTTCATTGAGAAGTGATAAGATGTTAATATTATTACATCAAGGATTTACATATATAGAGAAAAAACTAAGGTAATGAGAACATCCCCTGCAATCTCGTGAACTAGAGCATCCAAAATGGTGAAGGTAACAAATGAATCATCTGTATCGGGTTTCACATGATCCATCTGGACAATCTTATCAAATGTGGAGAAATCGATCAAAGTGGTTTTGATCCATATGTTATTCATATTACATGAAATGCATACGAATAACAATCAGGGATAATTTTAAGAATGAAAAATTATATTAAAATGTAGAAACATGAGCTAATCTTACTAGTCCTTAATCTGAAAAATGTAAAATGTTTGGCGATATTTTTGTAAAAATATTCAAATTTCTAAGGATTTTATATTGTTTCTACAAAATTTTGGTGATTTTTAAGGTAAAATAATTTTATTCTATGGAATTTCGGCGAATCATTTTTTAGAAAAAATGGAAATTGGCAAATATGTTTTTGGGACAAAACATGGAAAATTAACCCATTGGAAAAATTTAGCCCATCAAATCATCTATGATAGAAATTTCGTTATCTGTAGGATCTCGTTGATGGCCTATATGTTGGAAGACTTTGACCTTCTGTTTGAACGAAACCTTGCATTCACTTGGAAGATCATGAGGTCGAATCATAGGAAATAAACCATGCTGGGGGTTAGATATTCAAAACCCATGTGACAATTTTCCACCTGGGCGCGCACACAGGTATGAACCTATGAACTCAGGTATCGAAACTCCATAGTAGTGCAAGAACTAAACTAAAATTCTTCATTAGTAAATTTTAGTTCAAAAAATCATTAAAATCTATCAAGAATGTAGGAAATACATTAAAATAAGAAACCATTACCTTTAAATGCTTGTTGCAAAGTTTAAAGATTAGAAGAATGGATTTCTAGGATACTAGGGCCATGTTTAGATATAAAAGTGGAATGGTATTGGAAAAAGAGGTGTTTTAATTATGAAAAAATAGGAGGCCAACATCTTCCCCACAGTTGTTTACTTGCATGTCCTCATGCAAAAATTAAAGCATCCATGTATGGCTAAGAGAGCCTAGTTGCATTAATCAAAATGTCAATACCTCATATTGCCCTAGGGTTATTGTTATAACCCTAAATTTATGTACACATGCATACATGGCCTTGGCCCTCTTACTTGCAGTTTTTTCCAAAGCACTGTTGAGTTTCTCTTCTTAAAAACCAATTTTTTGAAGATGTACGTGCCCTGCTCCACTACTGCCCACGTGCATACACTTGTTGCACCACTACAACCCATGTACATACGCATGTTGCACCATTACAGCTCGCGTATACTTGCAAAAGTTGCAAAAAATAAAAAGTTGCAAGGAATTCGTTGAGATTATGGGTTATTGGGTAGTTTCCCAACTAATCCGCCGCCTATAGCCCATCACCCAACCGAATAACCATCCTTTTGGAATATAAAAGGAGGTGTTGGGATCTCATTTTAAATCTAGACATAAGAATAGTGAAACTCTGCTTGATTTCACATCCCCTCCTTTCCCAAGTCATTGTAGCCCTTTTGTGAGAATTGCCTCAACATTCCCCCATTAGCCCCTTCTTCCTCCATCAGAACCCATTCACTTCCCAAGAAGAGATCAGAATTTTGAGAGGAGAAGCTTATATAAAGGTGCAATTGGAGCTTGGTGAAGAGGAGTGTGGACCAGGTTCATGGAGCGGTAGCCGGCTTTGATTATAAAGGTATAATCATTGAGTTATTAATAAAAGAATTACTTTTCCTATCCGAAATCATGGTGTACTGAATGTTTTATTGGTTTATGTTTTGACATTCTAACATCTAACCCTAATTTGTATATGGAATAGCATGCTTTTCGTTCCTGTTTGTCAATCTTTGGATATAGGTCAATCTTGGGAGGAGGCGTGCAGTCAGCGAAACTTCCAAGTGCAAGGAGATCATCACCAGACATGGGATTCAATGTATAGTTAACCGATCTCCTTTTTCTTGCTTTATTTACATGATTTTTGGTATGTTTGGGGTATTTTAGAGAAGCAGATGACTTTTAGACGGTTAATTGATCTGCCTACATTCTGAACCCTAGTGTAGTCATGGGAGGGGTTTTCTCACTAGAATAACTGGCAACCATACTGGGGAAGCCTCTAGGGGTTTTTAGGGGATTTTGGATTTTCTGATTGGTTTTTCTGCCTTTCGAGTTTCTGTTGAGTCTTCTCAATCTTTTAAGGGATTTTGGTCAGCATCAAGTGCCATACCAGTTTTGCCTGCCCTATAAGACTGTCTTTTTTCTTTATTTTTTAAGGAAGCATAGAGGTGTATGCGCCCTGCTTCAGGTCATCCCGCGTACATACACGCCCTTCTCAGTAAAAAACTTGCGTACATATGCAGGTTGTTGAAGCAACAATAGCGTACCTGGTTCAATATTTTTTTTTTGAAAAAGAGGTAGCCAACCTCTTTACTGATTGAGGTTTATACTTCTCAGGGTTTCTTGACATAGTTTAGAGTCTTTGTTTTTACAACCATAGCTTGGGTTAGAATTCATTTACTTGTCTTTTTGAAGTTTCTTGTGTTTACTTTTGAAAGGGTTTTAAGCGAGTCTTTGAATGATTTATCTTCATGTTTGGTTTCTTTTGCGATTTCCTGCGATCCGCAGTAGGCCAAAGATCAGTTTCAATCTTGTCTTGTTGTTCTTTTTACCCCTTTCATTTTCTTTGAAAAAGAGAAAAACAGTTTTATTTCATTTTTTCTGTTTGAAGCAATTTTAAAAAAAAGAGAGATTTTTCATTTTCAGTTTGGTAAAGTAGTTGGAGTTAGTTATTGTACTAGAAAGGAAAAAGAGTTCATTTTTTAAGTTCTTTACTGATTTCTTGAAACTTGAGTAGCTTGTAGTCAAGTGAAATTTCATTTTAAGTCTTCTTTTTAAAGATCTTGAAAAAAGTTAGCTGAAGAAAAGTTGGTTACAAAGAGTTAGTTGTAAATCTTTACTTTTGATTAGAAGTAATTTTTCTTTCAAGTTTCGTCTTTTTCTCCTCTTTTCGTCTCCCATAACATCACTGTTTTCATCGTCATGTCCTTTGAGTTAATCAAGCTATTAAAACGAAAGCTAAACCTAAAATTAATTATACTTTTATGTTTGTAGGGTCAACCAACTAGTTTAGGGTTAGGGCCTTGAATTAGTTTGGAGAGGAAACGCTTCAAGGTTGTTAAACAAACATTGGAGTCAGAGCTAGGGAGTGTTAAAGTCCATTGACATGAAAGTTATGTAGGACTCCCCTATAACACAGGGGCTAAACACGAGGTCGCGGGAGGAAAGGAAGTGGAGATAACCCCTCCAAAGCTAGACTAAACGCAGTGGGGAACACATATCGAGGATATTTCATGGGAATACTATTGCTTGCATTTTCCTGCCGAGCTTCATGGACCTCGAATCCATTCGAGATCCTTTTTTGTCTTCCATACCACTTTCTTTCGATACCCTTGATAGGTTTTAGACTTGTTATCCTTCTCATTGCGGTCCACCCGACTGTCGACTGTACCCGCCTAGTGATTGTTTGCGAGCTGGCAAATTGGTTGCCTATATTCTAAAGGACTTACACAGGTGACTGCGGGGGTATATCATGGTACCTAGGGCAGACGTTGAGTCACACTTTGCAGAGCATACCCGGAGGGTGCTTCCATGTTCGGTTGCACTTGCACTGGTAAGTTTCTCTAGTGTTGGATGGCGTAACTGTCCTTCCTACAAGATAGTGGTTTGCTTGATTTATCTTATAGGAACTTTTATAGTGTGTGCTTGGTTTTAAACAATAGTTAAAGCTTTATTGTGTCATTCATCTTTTCACAAAGTGGAAGATCAAGAGCTCAGCCGATCAAGAAGGCTTCAGAACCTATCGACGGTTGCATTAGAGCCACCACCTCCACCGTTACGACAAAGACTTGACCAACAAGGGTCATTCAAAGTGACCAGGCCGCAGGAAACTATTCCTGAGCCTACTCTGAGAGGAGATTACTCGACTCCGGAGGAACCTACTATTTCAGAACTTGGAGTGGAAGATCTTGGGCCAGCCAACTCTCTGATCATTGACTTGTCGTCGCCAATAATAGTACAAGTTGTGCCTCCTAAGGTGACACCTGTTGAGCGACAGTTAGTCTTACAAGCAGCCATGGAAGCAAATGCTGCTACTTCATCCGAGAGTCCTCATACTACCTCTTCGGCTACTACCATAGGGGGTATCTTGCCTTCTAACCCACCTTCACCAGTTCATACCATAGTGGTATTGACTCCCTCTACCTCGGGCAGTGGTATGATACCGTCATCCGCAAGGACCACTGCTATGTTTACGCAGAGTGCGATGAGCCCTCCATTCTCATATGGGATGCCTGACTTTGATTCAAACTCAGTCCTTACCTACTGCACCTTATAGACCATGGGTCTGGGGTCGGGAGCTCAAACTCTCACGTTCAAGGGTCTACTGGGGGCACCTCAGTCTCCTTTAATGTTATCCCTTACGGCGGGGGTCACATACCTCCTCCACCCCCCTCACTCAGTAATGCTTCCCAGCAACCTATCGGGTCAAGTGCTAACTACAACTTCTTTAGAGCAGACAGTTTAGGACCTTCATATTACACTACGTCGATGGGATCCATGCCATTCTCTTTGTTCAAAGCATTTAATAATACCGCCTTTTCTTCACCTGTCGTCTTGGCTGGGGGAAACCCCGATTTTGGACAACATAATCCTATGTATGGTACTATTCCTACACAAGGGGAAAGTACATGAGTTTTCTCCTCACAAGAACTTTGGAATCCTTGGAAAGGATCAGTTTGCTTGCAAGGGATATCGGTTGGGGGCAACCCTTTCCATTTCCAATGGAACCCCAGGCAAGGCTCAATACCTATTCCAGTCAGATTGGTTGGGGGCATCCCCTTCCAAAATTCTTGGAACACAATGCGGGGAGAAATCCCATCCCAACCAACGTCTTCCAACTATGGGATTCAGTCAATGATCTCCCAGGAAACGTAGTTTTCGTACACTGGTCAAGGCCACAGATTCTACCAGAACCTTGGCCAGTAGTCCAACTTTTTCTGGCAACCTAGTGTCATTCAAACTCCAGGCCCCCTTTTTCATGTACATAGTACCCAACCCAAACTACCATTTCTGGTGACGCTACATCTACCAGACTTGTCAATGTTTCTCAACAACCCATTTTTTCATGATCCACGTTGGCCCCCCATGTCCACTAAGTTTCCCTCAAACATTCCAAAATTCGAAGGCAAGCCTGGCAAAGACCCGAGTGATCACATGACAACTTTCCACTTATGTTGTTCGTCCAACTCATTGTGAGATGAATCCATACAGTTGCACCTACTTTAACGACCTGGCAATGGTTTTTCTAAATCATTTCCAGCTACTCGTGAGATACGATTCCAGCACTGAATTGTTGGCCAACTTTGAGCAGACTAAGGTTGATCATATCTCTGATCACATACGAGAATGAAGACGTCGGAAGATATTGATTAAGGTACAGGTCCCACCAACTTTCTTGTTGGATTGGTTCCTGAAGTCCTTGGTATGAGTTGTATCTAAGGATGTTGCAACTTCGGGAGTGTTTTCAGAGGAGGAGGCAATAATGAGAGTGCAACAACTCGAACTGATCTACTCTCAGTCTGGCTTACTCTATGAGATCTTTCCAGATGTGCCATGGTCCATCCTTGACAAGGCCAAACAAAATTTTGGATCACATGTCGATGGTATTGTGGGATCAACACAAGGAAATCCCACCGATCTTTTGTCAAATCAATTACAACAATTTTCAATACAACAGACGGCGACCAGCCAGACCTCTGATTCGACTATTACCCCTACCCAAACATCAGACGTACACAGTGTGCAGTCAACGAACCCGAAGTCCAACCATCAGCATGAAGGAAAGAAGAAACAATGGAACAAAAAGGGTAAAGGGGAAAAAAAGGCTAGTAACAATGCTGGCGGGGGAAAAACAGAGAAGAGAAAGTTGAAGTATCCATGTAACTTTTCCATGGAGGACCATTTGACTCACCTGTGCCCTGGAATTGCGGAGGCCCAGAAGCTATTGGCACAGCAACAACCTGTTGTGCTGACGAACCCATTTCCACATGGGAAAAACATGGCTCATGATGCAACATCTTCGAGCACGGAAGGGGGCAATTAAGGACCCCCCACGTCTACTAGTAATACCTCGGTCGTGAATATTTACATGTTGAAAGGTGACGCTCATCTAGAAACCAGGTACCGAGATTACAGAATGTAAGAATCTATCAAAAAGGGTAAAGAAGCCACAAACCCACGAGTTCCTCTCTAGATTGAGAAGAAGATAGGCGAAACAATGACATGCATCCCCAAAGGTGCATTCAAGAAAGCTTCTCATAATCCGAACGCGAGGGCTGCCCAGAACTACTTTGTTGTAGAGGATTTGGCACAAACCCCTTGTGCGATGTTCACTTTGGAAGTCCTCCAGAGCTTCCCTTTGCAAAGAAATTCTCTGTTATCCACCTTGGGATCTGTGGAGACTTGTAACTCGTGAGCAATTGTTCTCGATCCAACCGACTTGAAACCTCATCTTCCTTATCATATTGTGTTTCAGATAGTAGTGGCTTACACCACAAAATATTTTACACAAAATATCTTCCGCATGGTTGTTGACGAGGGCACCTCGACTTGCGAGATGTCATTGGCATATTGGAAGGCCATTGGCCAACCCATTTTTCCTTCATCACCTACATTGCTTACGACATTCGACGGCCATTCATTTAGACCACATGGGATCATTCCTTCTCTCCTCGTGAAGTTAGGAGGGAAGATAGTGTGCAACGAATTGAAGTGGTCGATGCACCTCTTGACTACAACCTTTTGTTAGGAAGGAATTGGACCTATGAAATGCACGCAGTGGTTGCTACAATCTTCCGGCTCTTGTTGTTTCCACATAAGGGTCGAATTGTGACCATTGACTAGCTATCCTTCTCCCATCTGGATCCTTCATTGAGGGCATCCACGGTCCCGATGATTGATAATCCTCAGCCCAACATCGTCAACATAGGGGTTGGTTTGTGTCCATTGTTGATGGGTACTTTCAATTACCCACCTCCTTCTAGCGATGTCAAGCTCATATCGGCTACCCCCGACCAGCCTAAGGCTAAAATTTTTCACATGTCATCATTCTGAACGAATTACTTTCATGATTTGTGGACTCTTCCTTCCCCATCGACCTAGATGGAAGGGACAGGGCATTCTGGCATGGCCATGCCCTTGTTCATGGAAGAAGTTGTGTACAACATTGTCTAGCAAGCTTCGACCGACCCCGATCTGACTCCCGCACAGGAGTTAGATCTAGTGCTCGAGCCTATTTGGGCTCAAGGTTCCCTCACCACTATATATTATTTAGACTTGGTCTTGCTCTCAGAGGAGGTGATTCTTGAGGCATTGACTGGTTTGGACAGACCCTGGAATGATCTCCATCATAGATCATACTTCCTCCTGGAGTTAAGGAGAATAGAGGCAGGCAAATTTGTTTTGACTATGACTTGAGATAGGTATTGTCATGTTAATCTTTTCCATACGCACGTAGTTTACGTCGAGGGTAATATGGTGAGTATCACTGAAAATATCCCCATAGATATCTCTAGAACCCCTAGCATCATGGAGAATTTTTTCGTCGGAGCGGACTGCTCCCCCGAAGAGATTCGAATGTATGCAGAGTTTTTTAAAGAATTTTTCAACATTTTTTCCTGGTCTTACAAGGAAATGCTAGGCATAGACCCAAGAAATGTCGAAAATGAGATAACGACTTATCTTGACGCCAAGCCTGTCCGACAGAAGCTTCGTCCGGTGAATCCTTGGAAAGCGACAACAATTAAGGCTGAAGTAGAGAAATTTCTTAAAGTTCATTTTATCTACCCCGTACAGTTAACGAAATGGGTGTCAAATCCTGTTCTGGTTAACAAAAAACAAGGTATGATTCGTGTGTGCATGGAATTTTGTGACTTGAACAAGGCTTGTTCGAAAGATAATTTTCCCACCCCATTCATCGATCATATTGTCGATGAATGTGTAGACTGTGAGGACTTTTCATTCATGGATGGTTTTTCGGGATATAACCAGATTTAGATCAAACCTGAAGACCAGCATAAAACAACGTTTATCTATCCTTGGGGCACATTCACTTATTGTAAGATTCCTTTTGGCCTGAAGAATGTTGAAGCCACTTTTTTGTGAGCCATGTATTTTTCTTTCCACAACCTTATACATATAGTATAGGCTTATCTTGATGATCTCACATCACTTTCTCACATCATGCTCTCGCAAGAGATCTGATCATCCCACACACCTTCGCATAATATTCGAAAAATGTCGCTACTATTAGATTCGCTTGAATCCTAGAAAATGCAGTTTTTGCGTGACGTTGGGTCGTCTCTTAGGTTTCATTGTTTTGACAACAGGAATCATGGTCGATCCTCTTAAGGTTGAGGTGATAGTTTAGTTTCCTCCCCCGTGCACAATACCCCAGCTTCAGAAATTACAAGGGAAAGTGAACTTTCTTCGGCATTTTGTTGCGAACTACGCCGAGATCACTAAAGGGTTCATGTGTTTATTGAAAAAGGGAATCCATTTTTGTTGGGATGAAGCCACTCAATGCTCTTTTGAAGCATTGAAACACACCCTTACGTCTTCCCTTTGCTCCGGCCTCCCAATTATAACAAAGATTTCTTGTTGTACTTGGTCGTTGTAGAGTCGACCATCGACATGGTCTTGGTTCAAGAGGATGATCTACTCGAGGAGAATGTTATTTATTACCTGAGTCGAGGCTTGGTTAGGTTAGAACTCAACTATTTCCATGTGGAGAAGCCTTCTTTGGCAATAGTGCATGATGTCCAACGATTTCGTCATCACATTCTACTTCGCAAGACCACCGTCATTGTCGTTGTGAATCCCTTTCAGTATGTGTTAACATGACAGGTCATTGGTGGAAATATCAGTAGATGGATTGTAATCCTCCAGGAATTTGACTTGGATTTTTTTTTGTGAAATCCAAAAAGTCGTTGGTCTTTGCGGAACTTATTTCAAAACTTTTGATTGAATCTAGTGATGACATGCCTGAAAAATCACCTATGAAAGAAGATATTTTTATGATCGCATCTTCGAACCCCTAGTATGGAGATATACTAGTCTATCTCCAGAATTTGAAGTGTCCTGCTTCTGCTTCCCATGATGAGCGTCGACGAATTCTCCATCATGCACGAAACTATCTCATACTCGATGACACTTTGTATCGCCGAGGTCTGGATTGCATTCTTCGTCAGTCCTTATACATGAGGAAGCAGAGCTCATTCTGAACGATTGCCACACTAGAGCATGTGGTGGTCATATGTCTGGGTTTGAAACAATCGAAAGTATTCTATGTGTTGGTTACTTTTGGCCTACGTTAATCAAATATTGCGTTGAGTCGGTCAAGAAGTGCCACCCGTGTCAAATCTTCTCTCGAAAGATGAGGGCACATCCTGCTCCCATGATTCCCATCATCGTTGTTGGTCCCTTCACTAAGTGGGGCATTGATTTTACTACATGTCACCCAGCTTCAACCAGGGGGCATCGTTATATCATCGTAGCAGTAGACTACTTCACAAAGTGGGTCGAGGCTATGCCAACGTTTAAAAATTATGGAGAAATAACAAATCTCTTCATTTTTAACCAAATAGTAGCAAGGTTTGGCATCCCGAAGGAGATTGTCACTAACCATGGCAGTCACTTCCAAAAAAAAATTATGTTCGAGTCAACATCAAAGCTTGGGTTGAGGCAAGAACATTCATCACCCTGCTACCCACAAGCAAATGTTTAGGTGGAAGCTATGAATAATTCTCTCAAGACTATTCTTCAGCAGATGATCAATTCTTCCAAGTCAAATTGGCATTTGATGTAGTACTCAGCATTGTGAGCCTACCAAACATCAGTAAATACTGCCACCAGTTTCTCACATTTTCAACTCGTATACGGGCTGGAAGCAGTCTTTCCTATTAAGTGCCAGATCATGTCTTTAAAGTTGGCAGTAGAGTTACTACCAAACACTTCACCGCTTGAGGAATGCCTATTATATCTCGAGTAGCACGATGAGAAACGTTGTGATGCAGCCTCAGCCAATGAGGCTCATAAGAAATGAGTCAAGTGTCAATATGATCGGTCTGTTAGTCCTTGGATTTTCTCCGAAGGCGATCTTGTCCTAGTCTATGATTAAGACAAGGATCCTCTGGGGGCAGGCAAGTTCAAACCCATGTGGTTCAAACCTTTCATCATGAGAGAGGTCTTAAAGAAGGGCGCTTACCTTCTGGTTGACTTTGAGGGAAATTCCTTGGTGGAACCTAGAAATGGGCTCTACCTCAAGAAGTATTACTCTTAGGTTGGTCGCGTGGGTGACTTTTTGTACATATGTATAGTTCTTATACAGTTTTTTGTCTTTTTTCGTTTTATGGGCATGTAGTTATTTTTGTCTTCCTTTTTACTGTGGCAGATGTCAAGTGAATCAGAGGTGTTCTTTGGGTTCATGGACGATGCTAGCCAACACACTCGGAGGCTTTCTTTCGCAGCTTGGGTGATTTTCACATCGGGAGGCCAGTTGTTATATTCTGGAGGTATCTGTCTAGGTGACACCACAAACAATGTCGTCGAGTACAACGCAATGATAGATTTTCTTCGTGGCACTTTGTCACATGGAATATCTCACATCTGGGTCTACTTAGATGCTCAATTGGTTGTGTCCCAGTTAAACAAACTTTACCACGTTTATGATCCTACTTTTCACCGATGTTTCCTTAGGGTACGTCTCTTAGAAAATTATTTTTATTACATTATGTATATCCATGTTCCTAGGAGATTAAATCAAATGACATATACTCTAGCTAATCAAGTATTAGATTGTCATGTTGCACACACATACACATGTACATACATTTGTAAAGAATGTGATCCATAAGATGAAATACGATG
>JASDQU010506181.1:35504-49577 GCA_032191745.1 Picea mariana | reverse complement strand
AACAATCCTTCTTCCTTGGTTGAGAACAATGGGGAAGATAGCCTATTATTGATATTCTATGTTGAGGGCAGACATTCTTTCAGATCTCAGAGATGTGAGTGAAATATTGGCCCAGATGATTGTTGTTGATATTATATACTGAGGGCAGACACTCTTTCAGATCTCACAGACGTGAGTGAAAGATTGGCCCAAATGTTTCAGTTTTTATCATAACATTGTTTCTATGCAGGATGCTCTCAGATGTTTGTTATGAAGACTATATGACAGTAGATGAGAACTACTGTGGTGAATATGTTTCACTATTGCTGATCAAGTACTCGTGTGTTACTTGATGTGGTAGTTAACCATTGGATTGTAGTCGTGTACTATGGGAATAGACACATGTGTATTCTATAAATTGATATTGTACCAGTTGTCATAGGAGATTATCCAGTCGGATAATAATGACAGGTGCTCGTGGTGCTACTAGTTGTATGGTCTGTTGTGCTCAAAACCATTCTATTGTTGCACTAATTGCCTTGAAGACTATCAACAGTTTATTGGAGATGATGATCATTTAGGTGAATGATGAACAAAGATTTTCAGACGGAAAATAGTTCAGAGCTTTTACTCCACCTGTATCACTCTATGGTGAGAGTGACTTATTCAGCATCATATTACTCAAATGAAGTATGGTTACGAAAGATGATGCAGCTGATAGTAATGGTGATGCTCATGATCTAGTCATGAAATAGTCTAGATGACTATATTCATGCTACCAGGTAAATGGTATGTTTTGTGCTCAAGTCCATTACCTGTAAATACCTCTCTAGCTAGGAGGGAGTATTAATATTATGGTAGCTGCGGGAGGTATTTACCTCTACATGTGAACCTGACAAGAATAGAAGACTCCGGGAAGCAAGAGAAACCCTAATGAATTGGATAATAACCCTAGAAGCCTTGTCGGCTCAAGAATATAATTTATATTAGGCTATTAGCCTCCAAGAGAAGAATTCGGCCAGAATTAATAATAATATATTGAATAGACACCTACCCAGAAGGAGAAGTCGGCCCCAGTAAACTGGCAGGATTACTATAAATACAGGGCGCCAGTTTCTCATTTGTCACATCTCAAGACTGCAATTTTCCCAGTTGGTGCGCACTGCAGGTGTAGCTGGTGCACAGGTTTGGAGGAGGGTTGCAGGTGCAGTTGCAGCAGCAGCAAGTTTCATTATTTGGCTTGGACATCTCTTGGATAGGTTTTGGACTATCTGATCAGCTTTTTGTGATGCGTTATCCTTAGGGAGAGATGCGCTGCTCCTTGTTTGGCTATCTAGCCTGGGTTTTTCTTCCGACGGAATTCTCAGGTCAAGGTTAAGGTGCTCGGAGGGAGGCTTCAGCCTGTGGTTGGGAGACGAGGGTATCGTTGTGGTAAAATGAGCACACCATCATATATATTCTAACACTTGGTACTCATTTCTATCAATTTTTGGGTCATGTGTTGAGTTTATAACTAGAAACAACTCAACAATCTCATTAGTTAAATCATCTCATACACATGTATATAGGATTGATTTTTAAGTGAACCATTTTTTTATGAATTTCCTTGTAACCTACATTTTCTCGAGTATCCAAATGAGTGCATTATGATNTCCGAAGGAATTCTCAGGTCAAGGTTAAGGTGCTCGGAGGGAGGCTTTAGCCTGTGGTTGGGAGACGAGGGTATCGTTGTGGTAAAATGAGCACACCATCATATATTTTCTAACACTTGGTACTCATTTCTATCAATTTTTGGGTCATGTGTTGAGTTTATAACTGGAAGCAACTCAACAATCTCATTAGTTAAATCATCTCATACACATGTATATAGGATTGATTTTTAAGTGAACCTTTTTTTTATAAATTTCCTTGTAACCTACATTTTCTCGAGTAGCCAAATGAGTGCATTATGATTGTAAGCCGATATTTTTGCCTTCTTAGATCCTATAATGAATTTATCTTCAATAAAAGAATAAAAGAATAAATGCCCCAATTCCTCTCATGGGACAAGGAACTACCTACTTGTAGAAATAACCATACAACAAATACTTATATATCTAGAGCATGCCCATTATGAAGTGACTACAAGTCTATTGGATCCTTTCTAAACCACCCAACACACAAAGCCTCCATGATATAGAACACTCATCACCCACAGACATTAAAAACAATGAAATCAAGCGCAAATAAAGGATACTTATAGGATGGTGCACACACACCAAGAGAAAGAAGAACCCCACCCCTACCAATTCAAGCCACTCTTGTAGATCTCAAGTTCAACCTTAACACCATGAAGATTGTGCTATCTGTAAGCACCAAGAGAGGTGACAAAGCTAGTCTTGTTTCTTTCCTACTACCTGTCCATTTGATGGTTCTTTCTGGGTAGTAATACCCATCTCTTTCTCCTCCATTATCACCTTGATATTCTTATAGTAACACCTACTCTCCTTGTTTTATTCCCCCGTTCCATTTTTCTAGTCCCCTAATCATAACATTATATCATACCTTTATTATCCTACCATTTCTAGTCCTCTCTTCCTTTTCTTATCTTTTCTGTTATTGACCACATATTCTCTCGATCCGTTCATCTCTGATTGAGTAGGGTTGAATTCAAAATGACATTCCTTAGTTGAGACTAGTCACCACTCCCTTACTATCTTCCCTAAGAGGTTATGTTTGGCAGTTGCATCTTGTATCCTATAGCTATAAGGTCACCTTCATTTCCATGAAATTTCCTTCCTCTTAACGCTCTCCTCCTACCTTCGATGGTGATTAATTAACGTTGTTTCCTAATTATGTTCATTTTCTATCCCCATGCTAACATTTTCACCTCATGCCTTCAATGGTGCCTTAATAGAATCAATGGCACATGCCATCACTAATGTCACCTTACAATTATTAGTGCCTTCAATGATTCCTTTCCAAAATATTGATAATATCACCTCACCATCATACACCAACATTATAAAAATCATTTTTTGTATTAGATATCATCAACCGTGCACATGGTCATCCACCTCAGAGATCATCCACCATGCTCCATCCATCTCATCCATATTTATCCCTATACCATTCTTCACATTCAATGAAAACATGACAAATGGATTAGTTGATGAGGTGGTAGCCTAGGATAACTAATATGTGGCATTCCTCACATCCAATAATGTAGTGACACATGGACCAAGTGATGAGGTGGAAACCATGTCTAAATAACAAGTGGCGTTCTTCACATCCAATGAAAAAATGACATGTGGACCAAGTGGTAACCAGAGCTAACTAATCCACCCAACTTCTCCCCTTCATTATTCTTCACATCTAATGACAACTTGACATAGGGACTAGATGATGAGGTGGCAACAAGGATAGTTGAAGTTTGGAATTCTTCACATCCAATGGTGGAATGACACATTGACCAAGTGATGAGGTGGTAAATTAAGGTAACTAACAAGTACATTATTCACATCCAATGACAACATGATGCATCCAATATAGTCATCAATTCTATCATCCTTGATATGGATTCTTCCTCACTTGATGGATCCAAAATATCCTCTAGAGCCTTGAAATTATTCTTCTTTATCCAATTTTCTTAAAATTTATATGGATTAATTAACATATTCTTTTTGTCTTGTCAAATATGAGTACATATTGTTTTATTTCCTTCCATGTTTTATTTGAGGGGATTTTCACAAAAGTGCATCATTCCCTTTTCTTGCTCCCAATATAGGTAAAAAAAAAACTTCTTAACATTCATCTTATCCTCCATGTCGACCACCTCGACCTCTTCTTCTTTCACCATAGCCACCTCTTCTTATATAGTCACCAACCCCTCTTCACCTTGTGCAACCTAATTCTTGTCTATTGTTTGTATGTGATATATTGTCTAATATTTTGTCTTGTTTCTTTCATTGTCCTATTATTAAAATGTATTGTGGGTATTATCTTGACAAATGCAACACATTGTTTTCTTCGTATTCCTTAGATTGTGGGGACCATCTCAAGAGAGACCATCAAGCGATACCATCAATGGCCATAGGGATAGAGACCATCTTATTTAGAGAACACTAAAAACTACACAATTTGTACAACTCAAGAAAAAATTAGTATGGCAGAAAATACAAAATTCTATGACTTTACCATAACTTAAATATTTTTTTGTTACATGTTCTATACATATGAATTATTCACATGAGGTGATTATTATAGTCCTTGATTTTCAAGGAATTAAAAGAGGAGAGGATATATTTGAATCATGTTTTCTTAAAAAGAGGAGAGGATGGATTTTTGAATTGTGTTTTATTTTGGTCCAATGAAGGGGGGCATGAATAGGAACCTAGATCATGTAAATGAATGTTGTATCTTACTTTGAAATCCTTATGTGACATTCCTCTTATGAAACGAGGATTTGTGTCATTTTTTATTTATTACATTGTTATTTTCAGTGTCTTACGCACAACATATATTCACAACATGTGGGTTCATAATTAAAAAAACCCCTTTATGAATGAATTATGTGATAAGTTCTTGGTCAACAAGGTGAAGCCCCCATGATCCTGATGAGTATTCAAGATGTTTATGGTGGTCTCTATAATCATAAAATTTTACTATGTTAGAAATGATGACATTTGATTCAATGTTGTATAGGTGTACTAAGTGAACTATGACATATGCATGGTATTTTTAAAATTTGGGTCATTTTGCAGTACTGCACACATAGTAATCTATCAAGAAATTATTTCTTTGCTTAAAATCTCTTGCTCCTTCCCATAGCTAGTTTTAACCAAAGTTGAATTTCTTTCATTTCATTTTCCTCTTGCATGGTTTAAAGAGTCGAGTCGAAAAGCCATTAGTTTCACGATCACTCCTTTGAGTAACAACTGCTTAAAATCAAGCGCTAATTAGAATTTATCTAGCAAATTTTCTAGGGATCTTCAAACCCATCTTAGCTTAGGTGTAGAGATTTGGAATAGTATTGTGAGAATAACTTTAGAAAGCTGCTAAAAAAACATAAATCCTTGAGTTAGGGAGTGAAATCTGGTTGCTATATCACTGGCTTTGGGAAGCCCTTCTAACACAAGGGTCAATCATGAGGTAGTATTGGGGCCCTTAGAGTAATCAACCCTACTTTGTTGGTCTTGGTGTCGACTGTCGATTGTCCCCCCTCTGATTTGGTATAGTAGGTGGTACCATAGAGGCCATAATATTTTAGACTTCCTACACAAGGTGATAGCACAGGGAAGGTGGTGTTGTACCTGGGATCGACGTTGTCTAGACTCACTCTGACTCCTTGAAGGGTTGTCCACTGCTTGGTGAGGTAACTTGCACCAAGGAGTTAGTTCATTAAGCAGGTTGTCAACGTAAATTTCTCACCTGCCAAAACTCATCCTCTTTGTGCATCGATTCTACGATGTTGGATTCCATCACCAACTAGCGCTTCTCTGTGAGAAGGTTTGTTTTCATGCTCGACTCCTAGATTAATTAGCGTGTGTTGTTTTTTCTCCTCAGTTGGCCTTAGGATTGAGTTTGTTTCTAATGGAATCAGTTTCGGGTTAATTCCTCATTTGATCAATACAAAATATGGATACAATTAAAATGAAAGGTAATAAAGAGGTAACAAATATCTCATACCTAACTTACGTCTTATAATTCTCCAACATTGTTCTTTACACTTAGTGCAACAAAAACCAAATGGAATGGTTTACACAAGGTCAATGGACAATTTTATTGGAAAATTCAAAATATTATCATGAACCCACATCTCACATATTGTACATGCACCATAGATTCACAATCTTTCATGAAGAGGTTCGGGAGAAATGCCTCCATGAAAAATTTTCCACATCAGAATTGTCCATGTCCTTATTGGAAATATATAAAACTCCCTTGAAGATATTTTATTCCTTATCCTTCTTAAAATGGTTGATCCCATTCTGGAATTAGTGGTCAAAGACTACTTTTATCCCGCCTCTATCTGGTAAATGTTACTTCTTATACTAGCCTTCCCCTACACTAGGGAGTGATGTGTCCCTTTTCTCGAAAATAAGTGAGGTTCCTCTCCTTTCTCCCAACATTCTCCCAACCTCTTGGATAGTAATACATGCAACCTCAAAACTAACATTCAGGGGAACTAGAATCCAATCATGGACCGGGAGTGAACCAGGAGTGAGGGGTGCTCTAGCTAAAATCCTATGCCAGGAATCCAACAAAGACGACAGTTCCTCAATCCCTGTTAGGGGCATAAAAGACTAACAGAACAACATTTTTGAGTTCCATGAGATGATGCAACCTTGTTTAGGCATGGACTAGGTGACCAAATTATCCATCCACTCCCAAGGCATGGTTTTGTAAATTCCCCCCTAAATCCAAATTTTTCATTGCTTCTTACTGAGAAAAGCACTAGTTATCAAAATGAATTAAAAAAACTACTTCCGAGGAGTTGGAACCAGGAGTGAGGGGTGCTCTAGCTAAAATCCTATCCCAAGAATCCATCGGAGTCAATAGTTCCTCAATTCAAGTCTCGTTTTTCATTTTCTGCCAGGTTGCATGTCGCATCCCAAACCATTTTGGGGACTCTTGGCAAATCCTCCTCTGAGCATAAAAGCCTAACGGAGCAGCATTTTTGAGCTCCATGAGATTCTACATGATTTTTTAGGCATGCATTATGTGACCACATTGTCCATCCACTCCCAAGACATGGTTTCGTAAATTGGACCCCTAAATCCAAATGGTGTATTGCTTCTTACGGAGTAAAGCACTAGTTATCGAAATAGATGAAAAAAAAAACTTCTAAGGGATTGGAAGCGAGAGTGAGGGGTGCTCTAGCTAAAATCCTATTCCAGGAATCCAACAGAGACGACGATTCCTCAATCTGAGTCTTGGTTTTCATTTTATGCCTAGTTGAAAGTTGCATCTCAAACCATTTCAGGGACTCTTGGCCAATTCTCACTCAGGGCATAAAAGACTAATGGAGAAACATTTTTGAGTTCCGTGAGATGCTGGAAGATTGTTTAGGTGTGGAATAGGTGACTATATTTTCCATCCTCTCCCAAGGTAGTGTTTCATAAATTGAACCCCTTAATCCAAATGTTGGTTTTCTTCAAACTGAGCAAAACACTAGTTCTCGAAATCAATGAGTAAAGTAACTTCCGAGGAATGGCACCCAGGACTGAGGGGTTCTCTAGATGAAATCCTATCCCAAGAATCCATCAGAGTCTATTGTTCCTCAATCCAAKTCTTGATATTCGTTATATGCCCATTTGCAAGTCACATCCCAAACCATTTCAGGGACTCTTGGCCAATTGGTCTTGAGGGCATAAAAACCTAACAGAGCATCATTTTTGAGTTCCTTGAGATGCTGCAAGATTGTTTAGGCATGGACTAGGTGACTGTATTTTCTATCCACTCCTGAGGCATGGTTTCATAAATTGGACCCCTTAATCCATATGTTGGTTTGCTTCAAACTGAGCAAAACACTAATTCTCGAAATCAAATGAGTAAAGAAACTTTTGAGGCATGGAAGCCAGAAGTGAGGGGTTCTCTAGTTGAAATCCTATGCCAAGAATCCATCGGAGTCAACGATTCCTCAATCCAAGTCTTGTTTTTCGTTTTATGACCAGTTGCAAGTCGCATCCCAAACCATTTTGGGGACTATTGGAAATTCATCCTAGAGGCATTAAAGCCTAACGGAGCAGCATTTTTGAGCTCCATGAGATTCTGCATGATTTTTTAGGCATGGAATAGGTGACCACATTGTTCATCCTCTCCCGAGGCATGGTTTCGTAAATTGGACCCCTAAATACAAATGTTGCATTGCTTCTTACTGAGCAAAGCACTAGTTATCGAAATCAATGAAAAAAACAACTTCTGAGGGGTTAGAACTGGGAGTGAGCGGTGATCTAGCTAAAATCCTATGCCAAGAATCCAACAGATACAATGGTTCCTCAATCCGAGTCTCGATTTTCGTTTTATGCCAAGTTGCAAGTTGCATCCCAAACCATTTCGGGGACTCTTGGCCAATTCCCACTCAAGGCATGAAAGACTAACAGAGAAACATTTTTATGTTCCATGACATGTTGCAAGCTTGTTTAGGCATGGACTAGGTGACCAAATTATCCATCCACTCCCGAGGCATGGTTTTGTAAATTGGCCCCTTAATCCAAATGTTGCATTGCCTCAAACTAAGCAAAACACTAGTTCTTGAAATAAATGATTAAATCAACTGCTAGGGCATGGCACCCATGAGTGAGGGGTTCTCTAGATGAAATCCTATCCCAGGAATCCATTGGAATCAATGGTTCCTCAATCCGAGTCTCGTTATTCATTATATGCCCAGTTGCAAGTCGCATCCCAAACCATTTCAGGGGCTCTTGGCCAATTCCTCCTGAGGGCATAAAAACCTAATGAAGCAACATTTTTGAGTTCCATGAGATACTGAAAGATTGTTTAGACGTGGAATAGGTGACTATATTTTCCATCCTCTCTCGAGGCATGGTTTCATAAATTGGACCCCTTAATCCAAATGTTGGTTTGCTTCAAGATGAGAAAAACACTAGTTCTCAGAATCAATGAGTAAAGAAACTTCCGAGACATGGAACCAGGGAGTGAGGGTGCTCTAGATAAAATTCTATCCCAAGAATCCATCAAATTTGATGGTTCCTCAAACCGAGTCTCAGTTTTTGTTTTATGCCCAGTTGCAAGTCACATCCCAAACCATTTCGGGGACTCTTGGCAATTCCTCCTCCGGTCATAAAAGCCTAACGGAGAATCATGTTTTAGCTCCATGAGATTTTGCATGCTTGTTTAGGCATGGACTAGGTGACCACATTGTCCATCCTCTCCCGAGGCATGGTTTCATAAATTGGACCCCTAAATCGAAATGTTGCATTGCTTCTTACTAAGAAAAGAATTAGTTATCGAAATCGATGAAAAAAACAACTTCTGAAGGGATGGAACTAGGAGTGAGGGGTGCTCTAGCTAACATCCTATGCCAGGGGTCCAACAGAGATGACGGTTTCTCAATCCGAGTCTCGGTTTTCATTTTATTCCCAGTTGCAAGTCGCATCCCAAACCATTTCGGGGACTCTTGGCCAATTCTCGCTTAGGGCATAAAAGACTAACAGAGAAAAATTTTTGAGTTCTGTGAGATGTTGCAAGCTTGTTTAGGCATGGACTAGGGGACCAAATTATCCATCCTCTCTCGAGGCGTGGTTTCATAAATTGGACCCTTAATCCAAATGTTGCATTGCTTCAAACTGAGAAAAACACTAGTTCTCGAAATCAATGATTAAAGCAACTTTGGAGGCATGGAATTCATGAGTGAGGGGTGCTCTAGATGAAATCTTATCCCAGTAATCCATCGTAGTCGATGGTTCCTTAATTTGAGTCTTGATATTCATTATATGCCCAGTTGCAAGTCACATCCCAAACCATTTCGAGGACTCTTGGCCAATTTCTCTTGAGGGCATAAAAACCTAACGGAGCAGCATTTTTGAGTTTCATCAGATGCTACAATATTTTTTAGGCATGGACTAGGTGACTATATTTTCCATCCTCTCCCGAGGCATAGTTTCATAAATTGGACCCCTTAATCCAAATGTTGGTTTGCTTCAAACTGAGAAAAACACTAGTTCTCGAAATCAATGAGTAAAGCAACTTACGAGGCATGGCACCTGGGCATGAGGGGTGATCTAGGTGAAATCCTATCCCATGAATCCATCGGATTCGACGGTTCCTCAATCCGAGTCTCGATTTTCATTTTATGCCCAGTTGCAAGTTGCATCCCAAACCATTTTAGGGATTCTTGGCAATTCATCCCTCGGGCATAAAAGCCTAATGGAACAACATTTTTGAGCTCCATGAGATTCTACATGCTTTTTTAGGAATGGACTAGATGACCACATTTCCCATCTTCTCCCGAGGCATGGTTTCATAAATTGGACCCCTAAATCCAAATGTTGCATTGTGTTATGGTCTTTCTTGAAACAAAGCTTAAATTTTGTATTTCTAAAGTCTAGATTTCTATTTTTAAGGTTTTAGCTTTCCTTAAATAAAAATTTCATTATTTTTGAAATTTGCGATGCCTGTTATTGTTTATTTTTGGAAAATAAATGGGAAATAATTAAAAATTTATGATTTTTTAATTTAAACCTGAAAAAAATCGAGATTTGGGGTTTTGCATAAACAAATGTTTGATGCAAATTGAATTGCAAAATCCTGATCCCCGATTTCCCGATACATTAAGACTTAATTAAAACATAAGTTACACAATTATCAATTAAAAGAGTTTAAAGGTTAAGTTAATCACGTCGCAATATCGGGATTCACGGTTTTATAAGATCAAGTAATCTTGTCATCGTGTTTCCTGAAATCCCGATCATCAAAATTCGGACTCATAAGTCAATTTTGAAATAAACTATATTTGTTTAGCCTTAATCTTGATTACTGAGTTGATTAATATAAGTTAAATTGATGCAGGAGCATCCCTCATGACATGCAAAACCAACGTGGAAGCAGAAGACAGCTGGAAGACGTCCAGCGCAAGTTTTTGAATTTTTAATTTTTCCCTTGAAGATGATGAAATGAACAAAAATGAGATCATTTAATTTGGTGCCTTGGAAAGAATGTAATCATACCTCAAGCCATATGCTCTCGTTTGAGATAGACAGAGGCATTTATAGTGTTAGTTGCAGGTAGATAGAATTGAATTCTTAGATTAGACAGTTTTAGAGCGAAGGAGGGAAACCGGATATAGACACCCTCATTTGTATCGTTGTAACATTAGCAACAAGAGTTAGAAGAGGCTAGAGCATAGGAGAATAGCAGAGAGCTGTACAACACCCATGTATAGATCTTGAACTAATAGAAGAAGTTGATTCAGATTCATGGTTGTTGGGTTACTCTCTGTGTATGTGTGTTGAATGCTCTGCTTATGAATATTTCTTCCTGTTATGCACTTGTAGTTATACCGTGCGTATGATTTCATGTGTTAAGATAGAAGTCCGAGAGGAAGTGAATGAGTTACAATCATTTCTCTACTTGAGAAAGGATTCCTGCAAGGAGTGCAGTTGAAGTCATCCGCAAGGGAGTGCATTGACAGAAGGCTCAAAGAGATAGTTTTTGTTCTCATTCGTCGTGAAGGTGCAGTTAGGCATAGAGCCATGAAAGGAGTGCACAGGCTAAGGGAGGAAGTTTCAGTCGTGAAACTGAGCAGAAGCTTTGGAAGACTGCTGCTACAGGTGTGCGCAGAGTCAAGAGAACTTCAACACTTAGACGTGATTGAAGATTTGCCACAAGGAGTGTGTGCAAAGAACCTCGTTGAAGTTGAAGAAGTTAGCAAAGCTCGGGAAAGGATAGGTTTCTGATTCGCTAAAGAATAGCGCGGATAAGTGTGACTTGAAGTCATAGGAAGCTGTTGTCAGAAGTCGGAGAGAAGCGTCGCAGGTTGGCGAAGCGGCGGAAGAATCTCGTAGAAAGATAATCTTTCTTCATTTCGTGGAATTACACAAGGAGGAATGGATGGTCGAAATCATCTAAGGAGATCTCGCGAAGTTCCAAGAATCGTCAGATCTTGCAGAGGTGCAAGAAGGTTATGGCGAGAAGATTCTGAAGCAGTGAAGTGGCAAGAAGGCTAAAAGCCATCCATCTGTAGGAGACAGGTGGTTGAGACCGGTGATCTCGTGAACTCAGGAGTTCGCAGGCTGTGAACCCAAGTGTTTGGTGTTAAAATTCATGAGATGCGAGGACGGGAGGCAACGAGGGAGCGATAGGATCGTAGTCGTTCATCTGAGGAGGACAGGTGGCGAGAGATCGGGAGATCTCGTGAACTTGAGAGTTCATAGGTTGAGAGCCCAAACATTGGGTACTCCAAGTCACAAGGCCGCGAGTAGCGAGAGAAGGACAATCGTTGGATCTGGATCGCAGGAGGACCATTGGATCTGCAGGAGGGATCGTGTCTCGGGACCTCGCAAGAAAAGGACCGAGAATTTGGGCACGGGAATCGTGAGTTGCGAGAAGGCGAAATCCTGATAGCTGGAGGATAGTGTGGGCCATAGCGGAGCGTGAGTGGAGTATAGGTGTCACAAAAAGATCATCTCGGGACGTCACTGTGAGAAGTCCCAAAATATTGGTGTTAGGATTCGCGAGTTGCGAAGTGCCGAGGAGCCGAGATTCATGTGGACACCGAGTCGCGAAGTGTCGAGGAGCCGAGATTCATGTGGATGCGTGGTAGAGAATAAGGTGGGACCGTGCGACCGAAGGGTGGACACGTGTTTCCTAGAGATAGGAGTCAATACTCCGTTTAATTTCTCACATCTCAGGGACTCGCGGGCTAGAAGGGGGAAAACTCGACGATTGAACCGACGAGGTTGCAAAAGGCGGTAACAGTTAAGCCTAGCCCTCGGTTGCATGTGAAAGGAGCTATACCCATATCGCCAGATCGGTTATCGCAATATTTGAAGGGAAGAGTTGGAGGTTTTAAGTCCCGAACTCACGAGACAGCGAGATTTAGCTGATCTCCCGGTAGTAAAGGGGAGACCTCGGAAGATTGTTGTGGGTGCAGATTTCTCGACAGGGAAATAGAAGAACCTTCGAGTTCTTAAGGCCGAGAAGAAGAATATCCTATATGAGAAGACGTGCCCATGGGGTGCGCGCCTGCGTCAAGTGGTATCAGAGTGGAATTCTTGTCTGTATATTTCAGGCAAGAGAGGCAGGAGATAAAGAGCACTCTGATACACACGTCAAGTGTTATCAAAGTGTAGAAAAGATTCTTTGCTTTTTGTAGCAGAGAACAAGGAGAATTCACCATGCTGCCAAGGAGAAGAGGTAGAGAATCACCCAATCCAGAGGAGGAAAGGGGATTTTCCAGAGAAAGAGAAGTGTCCAGAGATAGAGGTATGCAAGTACAGAATCCAGACGTGGAGAGAGGAATGCGAAATCTTCGTGCCAGAATGGAGGACATGGAGATAAGACCAAGGAAAAACACTGATGCAGGAGATATCAATGAATCCGAGGATGAAGGTAATGCTAGACATGAAGAAGAAGAAATCCCAACGGAAGATGCAACCAATGAGAGTTTAATTAAGGCTATCGCTCGGATGAGTTCGAAAACAAAAATGGACATTCCAGCTTATGAAGGGAGTCTGGATGCAGAAGATCTTCTAGATTGGATTAGAGATCTTGACACTTACTTCAATTATGAATATATCGAAGATGATAAGAAGATCAGACATGCTGCCACGAGATTAAAAGGACATGCAGCATTGTGGTGGGATGAACTGCAAGCTGACAGGCGTTGCCAAGGCAAGCAGAAGATTAAGAGCTGGGACAGGATGATTGCAAAGATGAAGGCAAAATTCATTCCCAAGGGCTATAAAATTTCTCTTTTTAGGAGAATGTAGAACTTGAGACAGAATTTGATGACAGTGAAAGAGTATACCGAGGAATTTTATAGGTTGAATATCAGAGCAGGTCATCGTGAAAGAAATCATGAAAAGATGGCCAGGTACATGAATGGCCTGGGGTATGAAATTCAGGATGAACTAAGTATGGCAACCATCCGAATGGTGGAGGATGCATACCAATTGGCTCTGAAGGATGAGGAGAAGCTGAGCCGAAAACAAAGTCAGAGGGGCCAAGGAAGAAGTCAACCCAGAGGCAAAGCAATTGCCCAAGATAAATACCAGAAGCCCAAGGATGACTAGAAGAAACTTTAGACTCAAACAGAAAGAGGTGGAACCTCACAGAGAGGGCGATATGCTGAGCAAGGAGAATAGCATACTGAGCAGAGAGGAGGATATGTTGATAATAATAGGTTTCCTCGTACCAGAGGTAGTAGAAGAGGAAGAGGTGGAGTAATCACATGCTTCACATGTGGAAAATATGGACACAAGTCGGTTGACTGTCCAGATAGAAAGAAGGATGGAGGAGAGACTCACATCGCCAAGGCACAGAGGTGAGATGTTGAGGCAGAGTACACTGAAGGAGGAAGATCGTTGGTAAAGAGAAAAGTCCTTTTGACACCAGAGAAAGAGATGGAGAACTCAGCACAGAGGAACAGTC
>JASDQU010506181.1:8428-22421 GCA_032191745.1 Picea mariana | reverse complement strand
TGGGAATCGCGAGTTGCGAGAAGGAGAAATCTCGACAGCTTGAGGATAGTGTGGGCCATAGTGGAGCGTGAGTGGAGTACAGGTGTCACAAAAATATCATCTTGGGACCTCGCCGCGAGAATTCCCAAAATATTGGTGTTAGGATTCGCGAGTTGCGAAGTGTCGAGGAGCCGAGATTCGTGTGGACACCGAGTCGTGAAGTGCGGAGGATTCGAGATTCGTGTGGACGTGTGGCAGAGCATAAGGTGGGACCACGTGGTCGAAGGGTGGACACGTGTTGCCTGGAGACAGGAGTCAATACTCTGTTGAATTTCTCACATCTTGGGGACTCGCAGGCTAGAAGGGGGAAAACTCGATGATTCAACTGACGAGGTTGCGAGGTTGTGAGGTTGCGAAAGGCGATAACAGTTAATCCTAGCCCTCGGTTGCATGTGGAAGGAGCTATACCCGTATCGCCAGATCGGGTATCACAAGATTTGAAGGGAAGAGTTGGAGGTTTTAAGTCCCAAACTCACAAGATAGTGAGATTTAGCTGATCTCCCGGTAGTAAAGGGGAGACCTCGGAAGATTGTTGTGGGTGCAGATTTCCCAATAGGGAAATAGAATAACCTTCGAGTTATTCGGGCCGAGAAGAAGAAGATCCTGTGTGAGAAGACGTGCCCGTGGGGTGCACGCCTGCGCCAAGTGGTATCAGAGTGGAATTCTTGTCTATATATTTCAGGCAAGAGAGGCAAGAGATAAAGAGCACTCTGATACACATGTCAAGTGTTATCAGAGTGTAGAAAAGATTCTTTTCTTTCTGTAGCAGAGAACAAGGAGAATTCACCATGCCGACAAGGAGAAGAGGTAGAGAATCACCCAATTTAGAGGAGGAAAGGGGATTGTCTAGAGAAAGAGAAGTGTCCAGAGACAGAGGTAGGCAAGTACAGAATCCATACGTGGATAGAGGAATGCAAAATCTTCGTGCCAGAATGGAGGACATGGAGATAAGACAAAGGCGAAACGTTGATGCAGGAGATATCAGTGAATCCGAGGATGAAGGTAATGTTGGACATGAAGAAGAAGAAATCCTAGAGGAAGATGCAGCCAATGAGAGTTTAATTAAGGCTATCACTCAGATGAGTTCGAAAACAAAAATGGACATTCCAGCTTATGAAGGGAGTCTGGATGCAGAAGAGATTCTAGATTGGATTAGAGCTCTTGACACTTACTTCGATTATGAAGATATCGAAGATAATAAGAAGGTCAGACATGCCACCACGAGATTAAAAGGACATGCAGCATTGTGGTGGGATGAACTGTAAGCTGACAGGCATTGCCAAGACAAGCAAAAGATTAAGAGCTGGGACAGGATGATTGCAAAGATGAAGGAAAAATTCATTCCCAGGGACTATCAAATTTCTTTGTTCAGGAGAATGTAGAACCTGAGATAGAAGTTGATGACAGTGAAAGAGTATACCGAGGAATTTTACAGGTTGAATATCAGAGCAGGTCATCGCGAAAGCAATGACGAAAAGGTGGCCAGGTACATGAATGGCCTGAGGTATGAAATTCAGGATGAACTAAGTATGGCAACCATCCGAACGGTGGAGGATGCATACCAATTGGCTCTGAAGGCCGAGGAGAAGCTAAGCCACAAACAAAGTTAGAGGGGCCGAGGCAGAAGTCAGCCTAGAGGCAAAGCAGTTGCCCAAGATAAATACCAAAAGCCCAAGGATAACTGGAAGAAACCTCAGACTCAGACAGAAAGAGGTGGAACCTCACAGAGAGGGCGATATGCTGAGAAAGGAGAACAACATACTGAGTAGAGAGGAGGATATGTTGATAATAATAGGTTTCCTCGTACCAGAGGTAGAGGAAGAGGAAGAGGTGGAGTAATCACATGCTTCACATGTGGAAAATATGGACACAAGTTGGTTGACTGTCCAGATAGAAAGAAGGATAGAGGAGAGACTCACATCGCCGAGGAACAGAGGTAAGATGTTGAGGCAGAGTACACTGAAGGCGGAAGATCGCTAGTAATGTGAAAAGTCCTTTTGACGCCGAAGAAAGAGATGGAGAACTTAGCACAGAGGAATAGTATTTTTAGGACTGCTTGCAAGACCAAAAGTTGGGCATGCAAATTCATCGTGGACAATGGAAGCACCAATAATCTCTTTTCAACCAAGATGGTGGAGAGGCTGGATCTGGAGACAACTGATCATCCAAGTCCATACAAAGTTTCATGGCTATAGAAGGGACATCAGGTAAATGTCACTAAACAGTGCTTAGTTGACATTAATATAGGAGGATATAATGATAGGATTCTATGTGATGTTATTCCTATGGATGTCTGTCATTTATTGCTGGGTAGACCATGGAAATATGATACGAATGTAATTCATGATGGGAGGAAAAATACATATACTCTAGAGAGGAATGGGAGGACTCATATGCTGTGTCCAATTGAAGATAAAGAGGTGACGCTGGAAGTGAGAAACAGAGTACTTCTCATGAGTGGGAAGGAACTTCTTACAGAAGTTAAGAAGAAGGAGGATCCACAATTCTTTGTGGTCAGAAAACCAAAAATTGTTTTGACTAGCACAAGAGTGGACGATTTACCAAGATAAGTTCAGGAACTGCTAGAAGAGTTTGCTGATATTGTAGTGGATGAACTACCTCGTTCATTGCCACCGCTGAGGAGCATGAGTCATCACATTGATCTCATACCAGGATCTAGTTTGCCAAACAAAGCCGCGTACAGATTGATGTCGCAGGAGAATGAAGAAGTTAAAAGACAGGTCCAGGAGTTGTTGGACAAAGGTTTGGTTAGAGAAAGCTTGAGTCTGTGTGTTGTTCCAATAGTACTCAGTCCGAAGAAAGATGGAGGCTGGAGGATGTGCATTGATTCAAGGGCAATAAACAAGATAACTATCAGGTATAGATTCCCATTGCCGAGAATGGATGATCTGATGGATTTCTTAAGTGGGGAAAAAAAAATTTCAAAGACAGATTTGAAGAGTGGATATCATAAGATTTGTATGAGAGAAGGTGACGAATGGAAAACAGCATTCAAGACAAACGAAGGTTTGTATGAATGGCTTGTCATGCCGTTTGGCTTGACAAATGCACCAAGTACATTTATGAGGTTGATGAATGAAGTCCTGAAGGAGTTCATTGGGAAATTTGTCATCGTGTATCTGGATGACATACTAGTTTTCAGCAAGACAAAGGTTGAACATTTGAAGCATTTGGCTATTGTGATGAAGAGATTATAGCAAGAGAAGCTGCTGATAAATATGAAGAAGTCCTCATTCATGAAGACAGAACTCATTTACTTGGGTTATTTTATATCTACAAAAGAGTTGAGGATGGATCCATAAAGGTGGAGGTAATCAAGAATTGGCCATCACCGAGAAATATTTTTGAGGTGAGAATTTTTCATGGTTTGGCTAGTTTCTACCAAAAATTCATTAGAAATTTCAGTGGAATTAGTGCAGCAATGATGGATACAGTAAAGAAAAGAAATAAATATTTTCACTTGACAGAAGAGACTGAGAAGAGTTTCAAATTGTTGAAACGAAAGATTACAGAGCAACCAATCCTGGTGTTGTCAGATTTTCAAAAGACATTTCAGGTGAAATGTGATGCAAGAAAATTTGCAATTGGAGCGGTCTTGAGCCAAGAAGATAGGCCGATTTCATATTTCAGTGAGAATATGAATGAGGCAAAAGAAAAGTACTCCACATAAGATAAGGAATTCTATGCCATCATAGAGGCATTGAAGAAATGGAGGCACTATTTGATTCTGAAAGAATTTGTTTTATATAGTGATAACCATGTCTTACAATATGTGACTCAACAAGAAAAGTTGAACCAGAGGCATGTTAAATGGGTTGAATACATGCAAAATTTCACTTTTGTGATAAAACATATTTCTGGTACTGCTAACAAAGTTGTTGATGCTTTGAGCAGGAAGTGTTTGTTGTTGCAGGAGTTCAAAGTCAAGACGTTAGGCTTTGATGATCTTAAGGACATGTATGCAGATAGAGTATGTGATCCAAGATGGATTCCTATTCAAAGGCAATCAGTTGTGTATTCTGAATTTCTCCATGAGGGAGAACTTGTTGAAAGAAAAGCACAGCGGAGGATTGGTAGGACATTTTGGCCATGATAAGACATTTGCAAAGCTGAGCGAGTCATACTTTTGTCCAGGGATGCGGTTATAAGTCAAGAAATTTGTGGACAGATGCAGTATTTGCTAGCATTCAAAGGGCAGGAAGCAGAATGCGGGGTTTTATCAGCCATTTCCCATACCTGAGAGCCCGTGGGATGAAATTAGCATGGATTTTGTATTGGGATTGCCGAGGACACAAAGAGGTGCTGATTCAATCTTTGTGGTAGTTGACAGGTTTTCTAAGATGGCACACTTCATTCCATGCCAGAAGACCGGTGATGCGACTCACATCGCAAATTTGTTTTTCAAGGAGATTGTTCGACTCCATGGATTGCCGAAAAGCATAGTTTCGGACAGAGACACAAAATTCATAAGGAATTTCTGGAGAACATTGTGGAAGAAGATGGGAACTAATTTGATGTTTAGTTCTGCTTATCATCCTCAGACGGATGGAAAAACAAAGGTGGTCAATAGAAGTCTCGGAGACTTACTGAGGAGCTTGGTGACAGAGCACCATAGCAGCTAGGATAACATATTACCACAGGCAGAGTTTGATTACAATGACTCAGTAAATTGGAGCACAAGAAAGAGTCCATTTCAGGTTGTATGTGGGATGCAGCCGAGAGGAGTTTCTGAACTGCGAGATTCAGAACAGACTGTGACTAGCAGTGCTAGTGCAGAAGAATTCGCTGAAGCGATGAAAAAACTTCATAGTAAGGTGAAGCAGCAATTGATAGATTCAAATTAGGAGTACAAGTGCAAAGCAGATCATCATCAGAGACAACTTTAGTTTGAAGTTGGTGATCTAGTTCTGGCACACTTGAGGAAGGAAAGGTTCCCAAGAGGAACATACAACAAGCTGAAGATGAAGAAAATTGGGCCATGTAAGGTCTTGAAGAAAATGGGACAGAATGCTTATGAAATTGAGTTACCAGATGGGATTGGAATATCCCCGATATTTAATGTTTCAGATCTATATCCACACAAAGCTGATGAAGCAGGAGCAGAAAGTGATGATCAACCAGAGGTCTAGTGGAAAAAGCAGATGCTAGTTGCAGAGAAGCCACAGATGGAGCAGATACTGAACAAACGAGTGGGTAAGAAAACCAAAAGGAAAGAATATTTTGAATACTTGGTCAAGTGGAAGGGACATCCAGTTGAAGATGCCAGCTAGGAGACTGAAGAAGAGATTCAGAAGCATGGACATACTGTGCATGAGCTCATGTATAGGATCCCATGTAAATTTTCAAGCGAGGGAGTATGATGCAGGAGCATCCCTCACAACAAGCAAAACCAACGTGGAAGCAGAAGACAGCTGGAAGACGTCCAGCGCAAGTTTTTGAATTTTTAAATTTTCCCTTGAAGATGAGGCACTGAACATAAATGAGATCATTTAATTTGGCGCCTTGGAAAGAATGTAATCAGACCTCGAGCCATACTCTCTCGTTTGAGATAGACAGATGCATTTATAGTGGTAGTTGCAGGTAGATAGAATTGAATTCTTAGATTAGATAGTTTTAGAGTGCAAGAGGGAAATTGGATATAGACACACTCATTTGTATCGTTGTAACATTAGCAACAGGAGTTAGAATATGCTAGAGCATAGGAGAATAGCAGAGAGCTATAGAAGAACACCCATGTATAGATCTTGAATTAATAGAAGAAGTTGATTCAGATTCATGGCTATTGGGTTACTCTCTGTGTATGTGTGTTGAATGCTCTGCTTATGAATATTTCTTCCTGTTATGCACTTGTTGTTATACTGTGCATATGATTTCATGTGTTAAGATAGAAGTCTGAGAGTAAGTGAATGAGTTACAATCGTTTCTCTGCTTGAGCAAGGATTTGTGCAAGGAGTGCAGTTGAAGTCATCCGCAAGGGAGTGCGTTGACAAAAGGCTCAGAGAGATAGTTTTTGTTCTCATTCATCGTGAAGATGCAGTTAGGCATATAGATGTGCAAGGAGTGCGCAGGCTAAGGGAGGAAGTCTCAGTCGTGAAACTGAGCAGAAGCTTTGGAAGACTGCTGCTGCAGGTGTGCGTAGAGTCAAGAGAACTTCAACACTTAGACGTGATTGAAGATTTGCCGCAAGGAGTGTGTGAAAAGAACCTCGTTGAAGTTGAAGAAGTTAGCAAAGCTCAGGAAAGGATAGGTTTCTGAGTCGCTGAAGAACAGCGTAGATAAGTGTGACTTGAAGTCGTAGGAAGCTGTTGTCAGAAGTCGGAGAGAAGCATCGCAGGTTGGCGAAGTGGCGGAAGAATCTCGTAGAGAGATACTCTTTATTCATTTCGTGGAATTACACAAGGAGGAATGGACGGTCGAAATCATCTGAGGAGATCTCGTGAAGTTTCGAGGATCGTTAGATCTTGCAGAGGTGCAAGAAGGTTATGGCGAGAAGATTCTGAAGAAGCAAAGTGGTGAGAAGGCTAAAAGCCATCCATCTGTAGGAGACGAGTGGCTGAGACCGATGATATCACGAACTTGGGAGTTCGCATGTTGTGAACCCAAGTGTTTGGTGTTAAAAGTCACGAGACGTGAGGACGCGAGGTGACGAGGGAGCGAGAGGATCGTAGTCGTTCATCTGAGGAGGACAGGTGGCGAGAGATCGGGAGATCTCGCAAACTCGGTAGTTCGTAGGTTGAGAACCCAAACATTGGGTACTCCAAGTCACGAGGCTGCGAGTAGCGAGAGAAGGATAGCCATTGGATCCAGATCGCAGGAGGACTGTTGGATCTACGCGAGGGATCGTGTCTCGGGACCTCACAAGAAAAGGACCGAGAATTTGGGCACAGGAATCGCGAGTTGCGAGAAGGCGAAATGCTGACAGCTGGAGGATAGTGTGGGCCATAGTGGAGTGTGAGTGGAGTACAGGTGTCACAAAAAGATCATCTCGAGACCTCGCCGCGAGAAGTCCCGAAATATTGGTGTTAGGATTCGTGAGTTGCGAAGTGCCGAGGAGCCGAGATTCATGTGGACGTTGGGTCGTGAAGTGCCGAGGATCCGAGATTCGTGTGGATGCATGGCAGAGCATAAGGTGGGACCGCACGACCGAAGGGTGGACACGTGTTGCCTGGAAACAAGAGTCAATACTCCATTGAATTTCTCACATCTCGGGGACTCGCGGGCTAGAAGGGGGGAAAATCGACGATTCAACCAACGAGGTTGCAAGGTTGCGAGGTTGCGAAAGGCGCTAACAGTTAAGCCTAGCCCTCGGTTGCATGTGGAAGGAGCTATACTCGTATTGTCAGATCGGGTATCGCAATATTTGAAGGGAAGAGTTGGAGGTTTTAAGTCCCGAACTCGCGAGACAGTGAGATTTAGCTGATCTCCCGGTAGTAAAGGGGAGACCTCGGAAGATTGTTGTGGGTGAAAATTTCCCGATAGGGAAATAGAAGAACCTTTGAGTTCTTCGGGCCGAGAAGAAGAAGATCTTGTGTGAGCAGACGTGCCCGTGGGGTGCATGCCTGCGTCATAAATCATGTTTTAAAGAAACATGTCATCACCAGTTCGCGATTTCGGGATTCGCGATTCCATGAGAGCATGAACTCAGGTCATCAGATTTCCCAAAATCTCGATTCCTGATTTTCCGATTAACGAAATCCCGAAAAGGTCTAATCTCGATTAATTAACATAATAAAAATGTTTTAATTTAAAATAATACATCGCGATTTCAGCAATCGGGGTTCTTTGATGACATATTTCTTCGACATCAAAAGTGTCGAAACTCCGAAAATCAGGTTTTCAATTTAACTCAAAATCAATGCTAATTAATCATCCTTCTAAACAAGGCTTAAAGTTAATCTTTCTTTGAATGTCCATTAATGTGTCGTTGTCCGATTAATTAAGTTTCTATTATATTTGAAAACATCGAGAAAKCCTAGGTACAGGCATTAAATGAATATCTTCGAAAATATATTTGGCATTAAGAGCTTTAACTTCGTAGCAGAGGTACAATTCTCAATATTTTTTATGATATATTCAAAGTGAAAGATTGAATGTCTGTATTTCCATTTCAAAGCTAAGTTTTCTTATCCACACTCTGTGACAGATTTTCAAGCTTAACACAGAGCTATGGCACCCAAGAAAGCTCCAAAGAAAAATGAAGACCAACCAGAAGGCGATATCATTTCTGATACTACTCCACTCGGCGTACAATCCGTCAAATCGTGGACTGGAATTTCCAAAAAGCTGGAGGATGAGCTTAAATATGCAGCCACTGAGTCGAAAAATCACCTCTGAGATATTGCCGATTCTGAGCTTCATAAGGTTGCTGCGCGTCCGAGACTTGTGTCATATACCGATATGATCGGCTGGGCACTGGATAAAGTGGATATCCCAACAAGAAGCATTCTGAACGAGCAAGGAGTTGTCATCAGTTCATTCAGGCCTGAACACATTCAAGTAATGTATAAGCTCTCGCCCAATTATAGACACACCTTTAATTCTGAGTTTTTAGCCAAATTTCAAAGAAAAGAATGCATTGAAGCAGGCCAGACATACCCTGATATGATTAAAGGATGGGCCAGGGATGAAAATAAGTTTAGGGCCAATGTACATGGGATTTATGCAACAGCTTCCTTAAACGAATACATGGTTTATGTAGCAAGGATGTTATGTAGACTTTTCGGGAGAAAGGATCCTTGTCACTTTCATGTAGACTGGACACCTTTCCTAGAGGAAGTTTCGGAAGGACGCGGTTTTAACTGGCATAAAATTTTGTTAGATAACCTCACAAAAGAGGTTGCAAAGTATAAAGAAGCCAAGTCAAAAGGGAAACCTGTGTCATTTTATATGTCAGCTTATATCATGGATGCCATTTGTTTTATGACTCCTTTCCCATTAATGAATTGGAGTTGGAATGTTTCTTGCCCAGAGCCTGTTCATGAATACCACTCAGCTCTCTGGGAAGAAAATGCAAAAGATCTTTTTTATGATGTTTTCCATTATGTAATTATCCCTCTACACAAAATATTCTTTGGATGCGAACCCCCTCTCATTTCTAATACAGTCATAGAAAGCCTCAAATCAGTTGCCGATTGGTTTATTGAAGAAAATTTTTCCTATGTCAGGGTTTATGGTTGTTCCATTCTGCCTCACACACTCTCGAAGTTTTTACTAGACAAATTGGTATGTAGAGAAGTGGCTCATCAGTTAGCCAAAGGTGGTATTGGGTTAGAATTAAAATCCCTTCAGAAAAAAGCATGGCCATCTTTCCCTATTCATATCGGGAAATTTACTTTATTAAACATAGGTCATTCTAAATCAGAGGCCGAGCCATTGGAGGAAGTTAAATTAGTAAACATCGAGCACAAGAAACACGACCCTTACCAAATAATTAGTCGGCATTACATACACTGTAATTTGAAAGCATATGAACATGAAGTTTCAGTTTTTTATGATATTTTCAAAGATGTTAAAACTTATGAAGAAGTGCAGAATAGAGTACAGGCCTTGTCACCTGACTCACAGGTGGGGTTTGCATATTTTCAATGACATAGGCAAAGCTGCCTGCCAAATATTTTACAAGGCGAAATGTCAGCTTCATTGCCAGAACAGGAATAAAACCCTCCAGGGTTTGAAACTGATACTCAGGATAAGTCAAGTGACAAAGATAAGTTGAAAAATCCTGAAATACCTCCTCAAAACACAGAGGGTTCTCAGATAAAAGAACCAGGAATATAAAAGGGAAAAGGACTGGAAACAAGTCCAATAATTCTTGATGATATTCCAGAAAAGATTGGAGGAACTGCTTCAAGAGAACTTGGCAGTCCTATCACAGCTCTGACTCCATTACAGTTAACTTTCGGAATCCCTCATGAAGGAGTTCTATATGTAAGTGACCTAGAGCCGATTTCAAGAGATGAAATCCCCTCATCTGATTATTTTTTCAGTAAAAAACGAAGAGTTGTCTTGAAACAGGAAATTCATCCTGTAGGAGAAAGAATGATCAAAAGACATAAAATTATCATTGATGGAAAGAAACTCAAGGAAGGAGAGTTCGCTACAGATTTAGAAGGAACCATGGGTGCTATAGCATCAGCTAACATATATTCTGTAGGAAACCTAACAACTATGCTTGAGCAGAAKGATCAAGAAATAATTCAGTTGCAAGACAGATTAAAGGAAAATGAAAGGAATATTGGTTGGGGAATACAAAAGGKTCTAGAACAAGCTAGACTCAAAGATATGCAARAAATMCAAAAGTTGAATAAAAACTTGGATGAGGCAAAACACATGATAYAGGCCACTCAAGAACAGATTCAAAAGCTGGGAGAAGAAAATAAATTTTTGCAAGACAAAATTATTTCTATTGCTAGCCAGGTAATTGAAATTGAAAGTTTCAAGATACAGACATCAGAGATATATGTAAATATAGAACAAGAACAACAGAAAATATTCTGTAATCTGGAAATCACCCAGAACTATTTTCAGGAGTCAAATAGATCTATGGAACAGGTGTTCCAGAAAGAAAGAGAAGCAAAAGCAGCAAGGACTACTTTTCAGAAAGTAATGGCTTCTTCACAAAAAGAAGAAATTGAAAAAAATCAAAAATTATCTGTTTCTGAACAGATAAAAGGAGATATAATGATAAAAGTCTGGGAATCGAAATTGGATGAATATAAAAGAATTACAAAGGAAGTTAATGAAGATTGTCAAGAAATTTTCAATCTCTTTGAAAAATATTTATTAAATATCGGGACAGATGGTGATTCTGGGTCATTAGGAAAAATCAACATTGCCAGATATCAGCTGAAGTCGAGGGAAGAGCTCAAAGAAAAGAAAGAAGAAATTTCAAATATTAGATTGGTCAACATTACAGAAATAAATAAGTGGATGTTCAATTCAAGTTTAAAGTTGAAAACAGTGAAGTTTACAGAATCTTTGATAGAAAGTATATTGCCAGAATTACAGAGGAGATTTTTCTCTTTTGAAGCTAATGAGATACCTGAGGCTTCCAGGATCTTAGTAAGCTTTTTGGGAAAATGTGTTCAATGCATTGAAATAGAGAAAGAAAGTTCGGCAACACAAATTTAAAACTTTTCTAATTAGAACTTTGAAGGAAATTGTAAACGGTTGACATTATTTTATGTAACCGTAACATTAGGAGGTTGGTTAGTTACCAATGAGAAAATTTGATAGAAAGGTATAAATATAGTTTCAAAAGGATGAAATTGGGCTTCAAAAATTTTGGAGATAGACATTTTTGTAATTGCATTTTTGAAGTTCATCGGAATATAAACCGCAAACAAGATTCTGGATCCTGCAACTTTGTAACTATGTGTCTTCCCTTGTTTATCATGCTTTGTTAATTTTCCTTTTAGAGTATTTTTCTAACAAGTGAATCAATTTGAATTTATATACATTGTTTCTTATTATTTCTAATTGGTTTGGATGTTGAACGTATTACAGTCTTTCCTCTGAAATTACTTTAGTAATTTTAAGACCTGTAAATCTTTTGTTCCTTAATATTTAACTCTGTTAGAAATCCTGTTTTTCTTTCATCATCATTAATTGAAATATAAGATTCTTTCTTGATAAAATCCTTATATTTCTATGTATTGTGTTTCGTTGTTTACAATTTCAAAATTGTTATAAAACCAGGAAAAGACCTTGAATGTGTTTTTACATTACTGTTTTAGATTTTAAAAGTTGTTTTCATTAATATCATCTCTGAAAATCTGAAGTAACCAATTGATCAAAAACCCATTTATAAACCATTGAAACCTTATCACCAATGACAGTCCCTAGTAGTAGACAACCTAACGTAGAACCGGGCCTCCAAGATCAAACCAGCATTGCCCTAAATTTATTTAACACTATTTTGCAAACAGCAACCAATAGGGCTGAGTTAGAAAGATCATGGGATGCTATTGAGTGAGACAATAGCATCCAAGAGCAACAAGAAGCAAGACAGAGACAGTTGAGAAATTGAATCTGTTCTAGTCTTTCTTTAATTCCTTATTTCCAAAATCTTTTTATTAAAATCATTTACGGATGCCTTGATGGTATGTTTTATAGCCTTAAAACATAAACTCCGGAACAACAGTCTTAACTCGCACATAGGTAGAACAATATATTCGGATGTAATATAGGTCAATATTAATAAGGCCTTGCAATAAAATAGAATAAGTCGAATGTAAGAAGACCTAATAGAAGCTTCTGCTTCTAGAAGAATCTTCATGTAGATGCTTCTTTTGATAGACATATTTAGTATAAATAGGAGTCGAGGGTATGAAAACCCTAGCTTGGATATTATTGTAATAGAGATTTGATCAACTAGAGATTGCCCCCTCGAAGAGGCCCGTGAACATTACTTTCAGAATCAAAGTGTTATTTCTATTGTTATTCTTATATCATTTCAATGCTATTGTGGTGAGTGTTCTGGTTATATTGTTGTTATTCTGTTATTTCTAGCATTTTATTTCTTTTCTGCATAATTTTTATATCTAGTATATTACAAGTGGTATCAGAGCACTTTCCTCGATAGAAAGTGTGGGTTATTTTTTTTTCAGGGTAGAGACATATTTTGACATCTTTAAGCCATAGAGATCTGTCATTACACGCATAAACCCACAGTTGAGGGATTCATACATGCAGGAAATACATGTGGTACTTAAGCGCACATATGTTGGCCACCCTTGTAACCCTTGTTGGTACCCCTTTGATTGGTATCACATAAGACAACACCTGTGTACGGATCAGCCTAGATTACCTGAAGCCCTCTTTAGATAAACCTATCAGTTGCCTCACTGCTATAGTTTCACCGAGAACAGCACTCGGGAAGATACTCTCTAGTACCTGGGTAGTTGGTGTAACATACCCACCATGGCCTAATAGATTTTTTGCCTTTTTCTCGAGGGACAGAATCCCCGAGTTCCTACAAGGTCCTAGCGCAGGCTATCTCTTCCTGTCGGAACCTTCACTAAACCAATCCACCAGTTCTTTCATTGAAAACCCATCGTGTACAACTCAAGCACCAAGCATGGGATTCACCTCCATGTGATCATCGATTATGACCCCAGACCAAGCCAAGAGACGCCTTTCGCGAAATTGTGATGTGATCGTGGTCATTGATACATGAGTGAAGAAGGAAGAAGGATAACCCTTCAAGGGATCCAAAAAACTGTCTCAATGAGATGAATATCAGCCCTTCAAATGATAAAGTATTGAAGAAAGGGGTGTCCACTATATGAGATACAGGTGTTGGAATCAGTTGAAGATGACAAACCAAGCCTCAAAGACCACCCCACACTAAGAGAATATAGAGATGTATTTCCGAAAGAGGTACCGGGTTTACCTCCGAGAAGGTGTAATGACCCTTTTCTTATTCCTGTAAATAATCTCATAAATAATCTGAAATACTAGCTAAATTAAAATTAATTATGATATAACCTTAAATTGATTACAAGTTATTAATTAAATTATTTTGGATTATACTTAAGTGGAAATATGATTTAACTCCTTGAGTAAGGGTTAAATGAATGAGTGATTATTAAATAAGATATTAAATAATTAATTATTAAATTAAGGATTAGTGATTAAATGATCATTAATTAAATTAATTGATTAATTATGAATTAAAAGGGGAAAAATAAAATAAATAAATAAAAACATAAATAAGGTAAAGGAGTTACGTATCCCATGAGGGATAACGTAACCTACACGTTAAAGGGGACATTAATTAAAAGATAAGGTTAATAAATATGAACTAAATGAAGGGATAAGGTTTTAAATGATTGGATAAGGTTTGGTGAGGGGGAAAGGTTCGAGAGGAGGATGGAGGCATAAGGAAGGGGAGTATGGATTTGGAAGGGATTCATTCATTCGGGGGTTTGGA
>JASDQU010506179.1:79384-117531 GCA_032191745.1 Picea mariana | reverse complement strand
TCATTAATGCAATAGTGAGAAATAGATGTCTTGTCCTATGTTTGTGACAAATCTTGTTGTGGATAAGTTATCTTATCACAATTATAGTGAGATCCATTGTAGTTCAGTTGCCTATATTGTCATGCATTTATCCTAAATATATTGATCTTATTGAGATTTACTTGACTGTCTAGGTGATTTTAGGATGGAATTTTGTAGGAGATGAATGGTGGGGATGTCATCCACTTTCTATTGTGTCAATATTGACACAATTACCCTTTTGAGATTGATTTTCTATTTTATTTTCATATGAAACAATTGTAGAGTACTTCTCGAGCTTCATAGAGCCAAAGCACAAACCACATAGAGTGAAAAACTTACTTCGTAATGGAATTTCCATTTGGGATTTATAGATTTGGAACTAGTATATTAAATTTCCTAGTGGATCTGCAATTGAAACAATGTATTTGTGAATTTTACAGGTTTAGATCTAGACCATAATCCATTAATAATGGAATTTATGGTATGATAGTACATGAGTCTTTGTTGAACGAAGAAGAAAAAACTTTAGTGAAATAATGCTCCCATTGTTGATCCAAGTGACCCCATTTTCCTTGAGGATTTGTTTGATCCATGGGTGAAGTTTGCAAATAAAATGAGCATATGAAGGTGTATGTGGAGGAATTATAGATTGTAAACCTTGATACCCACTATTTTTCTAGATTTTGATCCAAATATATATGAGGAATATGTAACAGATGGTAAGGGATTCTATAAGGTTCATCTTATGTCAATATTTAGACCATTATGTAAATAATGCTTTATGATCTTGTTGGAGGTTATGTATGTTGGAATATCTATTTATATGAATAAGTATATGTGGTTTATACTAGTTCATGTGCATACTAGAGGGTATCCGATTCACATGATATTAACATGTGTGTTAAGCACAAAGTAGTGAGTTCTAAGTAGGGGTATCCAATTCAAAAGATCAAGAAAGTTTTGATGCTATTGGCCTCACAATGTTGGGCATGCGGGAGTTGTGTAGTTGTTTCTACAACAAGTGCTATAAAAAACCATTCATGTGGATGACATATGTACCCAAGGGATCTCTTTAGACCATGTTACATACTTAACCAACAATATCATCTAGTGTTATGTAGATTCATAGGAAAATAATCAATATTTCAAGTATGGGAATTTTATAATTTTGATGGATTTCACTAAATGGGTGGAACCAATAGGAATGAGCCTACCCAAGGATGATTTGGCACATTATGTTTTATCCCCATTGTTTGAGGCATTGGGCTATGATCCTAATTATAAGTAGAGTAAGGTAGTGTTTGATGAGGTATTTGATAGGTATTATCAGGCCATGGTGGTTGTGGCATTGAGAACATAGAGGATACCTCACATTCTGATAGAGGAAGATGAAAGATGTTATTAATTTATGGTTGAATTCCATTTTTGCTACATGCATAGAATAATTTCAGAAGAAATGCCTCCAAATATGAACTACTTGAACCCCTTGACTTCATGTTGAACAACAAATGTGTGGAGAAATACTTAAGTGTAAGACTCACGAGGTAGAGAAATAAGAGAAAATTGTTGATAAAAAGAAACTAGCAGACCCTCCTATAGATACTCTCAAGAAGTGAAATACATCACTTTCTACTACCGCAAAGGAAACCTCCACCAATGTAATATAAAAAAATGCATGCAATGATGAGCATGAATCAGAAGGGAGAAGTGAATCCAATGAAGAAATAGTCATAAAGGAATCGTATTGACTCTCTATGGTAGTTTTCTATAGTAGAAACTTGATACACATACCTTGGAAATGGGAGGATATAAATATTAAGTCACAAATGATTTTGACAGAGGTTTAGAGGCCTAAAACGTATCTATTGGTCATAAGGTGGATCTTCCCCATGATACTATCTATATCGATCTATGCCAAGAAGAGAACCTGCTATAATATGCGTACACTAGCATACCATTTGATAGGGTTCATAATCAAACATTCATCCCCTCAATTCCACTGAAGACGAAGGAATGATTGACTCTAATTCTGACCAAGAAGACATATATGATCATTGTGGTGGTTAAGGATATTAGTGAGCAAGAGGTGCATAGTTTGATTCAGTCTCTAGAGAAATTTGGATTGTTTGTGAGAGTTAGTGAGTTTAATTTATATACCTCTTTATACAACTACCTAAGGGCACATTCAATAGAAATAATAGAATAGAGACCTATAAAGATAATGGTAGTTATAGCAGTACACCAACATACCCCAGGGGGTACATATAACTCATTGATTTCTCTATAAGAAACCTAATCTGGATTTGAATTTGGATATGGTACATGAAAGGAAGATATGGAATAATATAATATTCTTTTTAGGTAGAGGGAAATTCCTTTCAAAATTCCTCTGGAAGAATGTAGAAAAGTATAATACAAAGAAATGGATCAAGTCATAATTTATCATGTGATCGATTTGAAAAATGTACCCCTAACAGATTTTTCTACAATGGTTATTTCAAACAAGAGTAAAAACACACTCTTGACATCATAATAATGAATAATACCTACAATATATACACGTTTAGAACTCACTAAGAACCCATTATGATTGATTCAAATGAAATTATTCTAAGAGGAGTTCCTTGGGTGTCCAAGGAACATATTGATCTTTAGTAGTTAGATCCCTATACATCCCATTCTCTTGAAGTGTAACATAACTCCTAGTTGACCCAATGAAATCCTTTTCAATTAGAGCTATTGGCCCAAAGAGAATTTCTTAAGGTATTTTCCAATATCTGATAAACATTCATGGAAGGAACCCACCATGAAGGATAAGTATACATTGGTGGTTGTAAGTACTTAGTACAACTATGGAATTTGGTTGCTAAGACCAAAATATTAGTGATCCATTTTCTAATTTTATTTTCAACTCATGGACCACCACCTCACAAAGATCTTTAGGCAAAGCTTGTGATGCAAAGGGTATCCAAAAAAATTGAAATCTATCCATGTTGAATCTAAGACCACCCATGGCCTTTAAGTCAATGTGGAGTTTGCTATTGAATTTGTCACAACTACACATTTATTACTACTCATTTTGGCCTCCTTCTAATAAAGCTTATGACACGTTAACACAACTACTCAAAACTTCTTGTGGTATAATGTAGAATTTTCGAAGGATTCCATAGAGTAAATTGGAGCACATGTTTCACCCACAAAGAGATAAGGAGCTAGGGGATTATACCCATGGAAAGTCCCGATGAAAGGATTAAGACTAACTAATGATCCAATGTCAATTTAATGTGAAAGATTCAAGTGTTTTTCAAGACATATAGAAGGCATAGAAGATCCAAAACAAAGGCATGATACCATAATTTACTCATGTACATTACCTTGTTGTTGGAATTTTAAATTTTTTAGTTACACAATTACAATTACTTAATTCAATAGCAACTGTAGTAGGATCACTGAAAGATAGAAAAAAACAGATACAATAGAACACAAAGATTATCCTGGGAAACCCTTGTGGGGGAGAAAACCCAACAACCAAAACCCTCAATATAGATTCCTTCAACCAATACAATGATTCGCTATATCTCTCCAAGAAAGACCAAGACCAAAACACCAAAAGAACTAATCTCCAAGACTTGTGCTCTAGACCTTCTTATGTGCTCCAAGATACACACGAGAAGTGTGTGAGTGTGTGTCCAAATGATAGGAACCTATCCTCTATTTATACACAACAATGTATCTTGAAGAGACATGACTCTTGACCTAACTAACCCATAAAACAAGGCCGACTAGCCACAATTGCGATTTTTACAATTATAAGTAAAATACCAATAATATAATAATTTTTGTTGAGCGGACTTGTACAATATAATTATAATAACCTTTTAAAGGTTTGACTAAAACAAATATACAATAATATATTCCATAGTTACACCAAAAATATTAACACTCCCTCTTAACTAGGAAGGTATTATTTCCAGACACAGACTCCAAGTCTGATACCACACGATCTCACATCCATTGATTGTTGAACATGTGAATCTATACATCCTCAGATATCCATAGTGCAACATGAATTCACCCCATGCAACCAAGGTTTGTGGGTAGCTCTCAATAACTACAACATGTCCCCAGGACATCCACTCCCTATGATGCATCAGTACCTAATCATGTGCACTCCTATCTCAGTGCCAACCCTTTTTTCATGCTGGATGAGACCCACCAGACTCAATGCCAACCATTTTTCATACTGGATGCGATTTTTCCATACTTACTGCCAACCCTTTTTCATGTTGGATGAGTTCCACCTGTCACTCCCTCTGAAGAGGGACCACACCAAGCTTGTCCCTGAAGTACTCAAACTTCATCCTCAACAACATCTTGATGAACACATCCGCAACCTTATCCTCGGTAGTCATGAACTGGAGACTCACTACTCCCCTTTGTACCATATCCCTGACATAGTAGTATCTAATCTCAATATGCTTTGACCTGTCATGGAACACCATGTTCTTTGACAACTTCATGCAACTCTAGTTGTCACACCAAATGCAGGTCACCTCCAATCCGGGACCAAATAAACCAGACAATAGCTTCTGAAGCCATACTACTTCTCTTCTCACTACACATGCTACCACATACTCAGCTTCAACCATACTGAGTGCCACACATGATTGATTTCTACTATTCCATGAGATCATACTGGAGCCAAGACTGAAATAGTATCCGAAAGTTCTCTTCCGGTAAGGAATACTTCCAGTTCAATCTGAATCTGAGTATCCATACAATCCAAACTCATGTTTAGATCTATACTAGAGACCATGATCTAGAGTACCCTTAAGGTACCTCAACACATGTTTTGTTGCAACCAAATTAACCTTTCTGGGTTGCTCCAAATTCCGACTCAGGGTGTTCACAAAAAAAAACATATATCCAGTCTTGTGTTCGTCAAATACATCAATGAGCCCACTATCTTCCTATATAAGGTAGAATCCACGATCTATGAAGTTGTATCTTGCAACAACTTAAGATTTGATACCATTGGGGTAACCATGGCTTTACAGTCCAACATCTCGAACCTATTCAATATTTCCACATCATATTTTCCTTGATTTAGGAGAATCTCATCTAATCTCTACCAAACTTATAGTCCCAAGAAGTAGTGCATCATTCCTAAATCTTTCATCTCGAATTCTGCGACCAATTTTCTCTTACATTCAATGATGAGATTTTCCGCACTTGTTAGAAATAGGTCATCTACATACAACAAAAGAATCATTGGTTCACCATCCTCAACCTTAAGGTAAAGGTTAGGATATGCACTGCTCTTGGTAAAACCCAAGCCCATCAGAAAATTGTCAATCCTACCATACCATGCTTTGGGTGCCTGCTTCTATCCATATAAATCCTTCTTTAATATGCACACATGAGTCTCCCTATCATGTGTCTTGAATCCAAGTGGTTTCTCCACATGCACTTCCTCTTTTATTTCACCATTCAAGAAGGTTGTCTTTACATCCATCTGGTGCACCTTCCATTTCATCATAGCGGCCAATCAAAGTATAGTCTTGATCGAGGTATATCTTGCTACGAGCAAAATTTTTTATTCATAGTTAATCCCTTCCTTCTGATAAAAACATCAGGCCATAAATCTTGCCATATATTTTCAATACTGCCATCAGATGCGTGTTTCATCTTGTAGATCCATTTCGAACTCACCACAAATTTTTCCTTTGGTATAGGAACCACATCTCAGACCTCATTCTGCATAATGGATTGGTATTCCTCTGCCATGGCATCTTTCCATTCTTGATTTTCTACAGCCTCTTCGTAACTAGAAGGTTCTACATCCATTATGTCACACAAGCATGCCATGTAACTGGAATACGTCTTCGGCTTCTTACTTTCCCTAAAATATTTCTCTGGGGAACCAATTATTTTTGCATCTCTGATAAGCTCTTGTGCCCAAGTTGGTCTTCTCTTGCAAGAAGGTATCTCAGATGGTTTCTGAGGTTCTACCATGTCATGATCCTTTGGAATGACTTCCTCAAGTTCAACTGCCTCTGGAACTTTAGGAACTTCATTCTCTTCTTCATGTGCCACTTCTTCATGGATTTGTTTGGATTTACTGAAAGATGCATTCTCATCGAAGGTTACATCTCGGTTGATCTCCACTTTCCAGTGACCGGGAATGTATATCTTGTAAGCCTTTGATGTGTCACTATAACCAAAAAATATCCCCTTCCGTCTGGAAGGGTCCAACTTTTTCCTCTTTTCCTTGGGGACGTAAACAAGTACAGGGCAACCAAATATTCTGAAATGGATAACTTTTGGCTTCTCTCCTAAAAAGACTTCCATGGGTGTCTTATTTTCAAGCACCTTGCGGGGAATTTTATTCTACACATACATTGTCATCTTCGCTGCTTCTACCCATAGATGCATAGGAAGATCTTGATCATGGATCATGGCCTCTACTTCTTCCATGATTGTCCAGTTCTTCCTTTTAGATATTTCATTTTGCTGAGAATTATAGGGAGTAGAAAGCTCCCTCTTAACCCCAACTTCCTTGCAATACTCCTTGAATTATTCTGAGGTGAATTCACCTCCATTATCTGATCACAAGGTCTTTATCTTCCACTCTGTCAAGTTTTCTACCAAAGCCTTGAACTCTTTGAATTTTCCAAAAAATGCATTCTTTGCTTTTGACAAATAAATCCAAGTTTTACGTGAGTAATCATCAATGAAAAATACATAATATACATACCCACTTAGTGAAGCTATCGACATTGGTCCACATGCGTCTGAATGCACGATGTCCAAAAATCCTTTGGCTCTACTATCGCTATTGGGAAAGGAGTGCTTCACATTCTTTCCTTGTGCATATCCTTTGCACACACCATATGGTTCTGCTTGGATTTCTAGAATACTTGTCACCATTTTTCTCACAACTGGAATAGCTTTGTAGTGTAGGTGAGAAAATATCCTATGCCATAGTTTACTGGGATTCACAATATTATGAACCATTGCAAAGTATGAATGTCCTTTTAATTTGTAAAGTCCTCCTTCTTCAACTCCAATCACTACTACATCATCAAAGGTATTCCCTCTAGGCCACATAAGAACTTGACCATCAATAAATACTATTGTAAATCCTTTCTTATTCAATGCTTAAATTGATAGAAGATTCTTCTTTAAACCTGGAACATAGAGAACTTCCTTCATATTCATTGGCTTGCTTGATTTTAACTTGTAGGAATCTTCTCCAACACCTTTGATTGGATATTGATAGTCATCACCCAATTTCACCTTGTGAGGCGAATCTTTATGAATAAGTTTAGATATTGAGTCTTCACATCCTGTCATGTGCTTGGAAGCACCATTGTCTATCAACCAAGTGTCACTTCCATGAGTAACAATACATGTGAGGGTTGAGATAAGAACATAATCCTCATCACTTGATTCATATTGATTTTCAAACTTCTTGGGAGGCTCATCATCTTTAGTTGTGTGAGCTTGATGCCTCTTACTTCCTTTCTTATTCTTAATTTACATAATGAGGGGGCAATCCCTAACAAAGTGTCCCAATTCCTGACAACAATAACATCTGATATTTGATTTGTCTCTTTGACCCATCTTAAATTTCTTAGGTAAATAATGTTCCTTCTTGTTCTTTCCTTTCCTAGTGTGGGCGGCTAGGGCTTGATCTTCATCTGCCATATTTTCTTCTCTTGCAGTTGTCCTAGATTCTTCCTGGTTACAATATTCCCAAATCCTACTAAAATTGGGAAGCTTCCTTCTTGAACAAATTCCTTGGATGAATGCATCCCATGAACTTGGGAGGCCATTCAAGGTAGTCATCACCATCTCTTCTCCTTCTTTTGAGTCACCAATGGCTTCTATCTTCTCCTTGATTTGATTCACTCTTGAGAAGTAGGAGTGAATGGTTTCTGAGTTATTCATTTTCACATTCTTCAACTGAGATCTCAGATTCATTCTTTGATTTATGTTTCTTCCCTCAAACAGACGAGCTAAGGTGTCCATAATTTTCTTTGGAGAAGATAATGATGATATATGATGGATAAGGTGGTCCTTAATGGAGTCTGCAATAATTCTTTTTGCTCTCACCATGTCTTTATTATAATTTTACTTAGCTTCATCTCCTTGAGGTTCTTGAACTTCTTCTATAACGAACTTATCTAGTTCATGTTCTTCTAGAAGGAGGGTTACTCTATATTTCCTGGCCCTGAAGTTATTAGCTCCATCTAGCTTCTCATCGATCTTTATTCTGGTAGTCATTCTACCTTCTGATGGTATTGGTTTGTTTGAAAATTGTATCTAGACTAAAAAAGGCTCCCTTTTAGGCTTCTAGATATGCAACTGGCTTCTATTCAGGCCTGCTCTGATACCATGTTGGAATTTTAATTTTCTTAGTTACACAATTACAATTACTTAATCCAATAGAAACTGTAGTATGATCACTGAAAGATAGACAATCATAGATACAATAGAACACAAATATTATCATGGGAAACTCTCGTGGGGGAGAAAACACAACAACCAAAATCCTCAATATACATTCCTTCAACTAGTACAATGATGCACTATAGCTCTCCAAGAAAGACCAAGACCAAAACACAAAAACAACCAGTCTCCAAGACTTGTGCGCTAGACCTTCTTATGCACTCCAAGATGCACAAGAGAAGTGTGTGAGTGTGTGTCCAAATGAGAGGAACCTATCCTCTATTTATACACAACAATGTCTCTTGAAGAGACATGATTCTTGACTTAACTAACCCATAAAATAGGGCCGACTAGTCACAATGGGGATTTTTACAATTATAAGTAAAATACCAATAATTTAATAATTTATGTTGAGTGGACTTGTACAATATAATTATAATAACCTTTTAAAGGTTTGAATAAGACAAATATACACGCATATCTTCCATATTTACACCAAAAATATTAACACTTGTAACATATTTGATGGAGTTGAAGTGTTTTCCAATGCATATAGAAGTCACGTGAGATCCAAAACAATGGTAGGATATTGTAATGTCTTCAACCCATATACTTTACCATGTCAATTTTTTTATTAACTTTCTCTAACAATGAATTGACAATAATTTGAACACCAACAACCAATGAATACTATTATACTCCATATAATTGAAAGCATTTCAATGTGTGTCCATTTTCCATTGTTGAGAATAAGCTCCATAAGAAAGAACTATGAATATCAAACATCTATTAATGCCACTTCAATGAAATTTGTAATTTATGTATTGACACTAATGGGTTTATATAAGGAGATAAATGGTTAAATGTTTATGTGGGAAAAGGTTGTTAGAATTCTTACATGTTACTCAACTAGTGATTATCCCAGTGATGGTGCAATAGAGAAGAAAATGGAGAGGGTGCTTTCAGCCATTCCCTATAATGGTAATGATTAGATACAAATATAGGTTGTTGTTTGGTAGAGGGTGCATGCATGTTTCATTCTCCAACCACCCTTAGTTAATTTTAGTGTAGGTGAATTTTAGATCTAGTAGCTGTAGTTTAGATGGAGTTGGTCTATTTTCAGAGTGTTAGTTTTGTTAGTCTTGAGTTCATCTTTTAATGCAAATTTTTGTTCAATTCAACGTCTATTTCAATGACTGCTAAGTTTAGTTCAGTTCTAGTTCTACATGCATGATCTATTAAGGAGGGCAAAAATATCTATTTTATTGTATTTTGGGCTTAGACTTGTCGGATATTTACCTATATTGTACTTTCAATTTTCTTTTTTTTCTCATATGGGAGATGCTTTTGCACTCCCACATTGTACACACAATGGATGTATCCTTTAGTCCCATTGAACTATTTTTTTGGTCATTTGTTGGACATTAATAAAATTATCTTATCTTACCTTGTGTTGGCACAGGGGCAGACCCAGGGTTCAATGCTTCAAAAATGCACCAAAAAAACCCTAACTACCGGCCCTTTCAACAACACTTGCAAAGCAGATGAAGTCTCACTCGAGGTAGAGGCAGGGGGATTGCAGGAATCAAGTGTCTACAACCTAGCTGGGACATAGATCGGTGATCACGATACTTAATAAAGCACTTAGACAATAGTATGCATTCAATTATGATTCTTATTCACATCGTAGATTAACCCTAATTGTATATCAGCACAGTATAAATTAATATCAAACACATCTAAGAATTCAATACATAACATCAGAGTAGATCTAGCATTTATTCATATATAAAGCACTAAGCACTAATGGATCTACCTATCGTATATCTAGAATAGTGCACTAAGCAAATATAATCATAACCATCATGAAAACATAGCACAAAGCACAATAACAAAGGATATACGTGGTTCACCCCAGTGTGGGGCTATGCCGATGAACTCTTCTTCTTCTTTATTAGTCTTCTTCAACCTTCTTACAGACACAACACCACAGAGCTTACTCCGCACTAGATAGGTGATCTGTGCACTGCACACTAGATCCACCTTCCTCAAAATCAGATCACAACACAAAGCCTTACACAGTCTGCACACAAAGAACTTACAAAACACTTGCACTTAGCTCTGCAAGCCTCAACACATCCTTGCACAAAGCCAACTAGCCAAGAACTAAGCTGATCAACGACTAGTAACTCTACTTGCACTAATCCATTCTACTTCTTACATTCTTAGCCACTTATTTATACATTACAAAAAGGGCCTAAACATGGGTAAACCCATGGGACGACATCCCATACCTGTTACATAAACCATAAAATCCCTAAAAAACTCGCAAAAAGGGTGAGATCTCGCAATCTATGCTTCACCTGGGTGCTCCATCTTTAACCAGCCTGTCAAAGTCCCAAGAATGGTCAAACATGACCAGAATTTCCTCAAAACCTGGTCAAGGGCCAACAGGCCCCCAACACTCACTTGTGACTCGTCTTGATTCACTCTGATCTGGGCAACAGTGCTTCGAAGGTCTCGAGATTAGCTCGAGCTGCCTCAACTTGCTGCTTCGCCAGAGACTCCTGCTCAATGAACTCCTGAATGAATTTCTTGGCGACAGGACCTTCCAAGCGTTGTTCCACTATTGTGACCACCTGTTCAAACTGTGATCCTTGCCCATCAAGATCTTCAAAAAGTGTGCAGGCTTCATCCTGCACTGACTGGAGTCTCTGGGTCACCTCCATAACTCGACTCTAGATGGTAGTGACCTGCTGCTAAACTGTGCGCTGCTCCTACGAACTTTTCATATTCTCCACTTCCGTAATCATTTTCAACTAATATTGCACAGTCGACGCCTACTTCTTCGTCTCATGAAGATATACCTCCAATCGCCTCAGCTCCGGGTCTTATGCAAGGCACTTGTAGGTCTGTGCACTTCGGTCACTAAGTTGCTTACATTCTACGACCAACACCCTAATTCTTTCTACTGCACTCCTAGCAACCTCTTCTCTTTGATCTTGTACTTCCTGCGGAGTGCTAGGCACTGCTTGAATTTCTAGCTCTTCTACTCTTGCCTGGAGCTGTTGAATGTCCTAAGAGAGCTTCCCTACTTGGATCTCGATTGTCTCTTCTTCCATCTGTGCCAAGCCTGGCATAGAGCGAAGTGATCTATTCACTGCCTCTCTAATCCCAATCTTCTATATGAGCAACTAGTCTTTCTCTTTCTGGATTTTCTCCTTGTCTTCTTCAAACTTCGCTCGAAGGTCATATGTCTCTTGCCGCACAACCTAAAGTTGATCTAAGGCCTCCTCTTTTTCTTGCCTCAAGGCCTCTGTGGTATGCTCCTTTTCTTCCTGGACTCGACGAAGTCGAGTCTTTGTTGCATCCGCTAGTCTCTGTAGTTGGGTGGGCTCATCCCCCAATTATACATTCTCTATTGAAGGTGGTGCAGTGGACACTGCGTGGCTCGACTGGAGAGCTTGTTGGATGTCTTTCAATTGTTTCTCGATATTTTCATATAATGTTTCTTGCTTTGCTCCATGTCTCTGCAGGATGTATTCTGAGGCATATTCGACAGCTGTGATGATGAGTTGGATACCATCCATCGTGAGCACATTCTATGATGGAGGCTTAGTGGCTCGAGATTTCTTTCGCGCTGAGGGTTTTTGCAGGGAACACTTCCTTTTCTTTGATGTCGCTGCCTTTGTAAAGGGATCCTTTGGTGGTGTTACTTCACCCTTTTCATGCTTGTCTTCTTCGCCTTCCTCCTCTTGGTTTACTTCGTCACCTCCTCCTCCTGCAGGTGAATCAGGCATAGTTTCCTCTGATGTGTTGTCCTTCTCCTCATTGTCGATGTCCTACACTTCCTCTTTTTTCTTCTTTTTCTTTGCGCTGCTTGGTCCATCATACTCAGTCTTGGTGACCACAAGACTTCTGATTAGGTCAGGGTCGTAGAGTTATGCATCTCCCACTTCTACAAGTAATTATGCAAACCATTCCTTAGTTATCTCCTCCATATCTTCCTCAATCAATTTGTAGTAAGACTGCAAATCCTCCTTATTTTCGTTCCCACGCGCGATGATATATATGAAGTGTCGGTCTGCATGGAATTTCATGATTGGCCTGAACCTATGGAGTGTATTCAGCGTCATTCAGGGGAAGGATTCAATTGAACGCTTGAGTTGTAAGTGGTAGGTGTGAAACATCACATTTGATTTCCACTGCTTCGCCATATCGCTTGAATACCACAAGGTGGTGAACCTTGCGTCCGATGGTTCTGATAGCTCAACTTCAGGGAATGTCTCTTCCTATGGCATCTCCCAAGTGACAAATGCTATTAAGATCAACAACCAACTAAAGTGGAACTTGTAGCCTTGGTCCTACACTTCGCGACAGTCCTTCTCCAACTTATTGATGAGATAGCTTGTCCAGTTCATTTGCATCCCTTTGACGCATTTTCCCTCAAGGTCGACTACGAATCCTGTTACTTACGTAGGGTAGTTCTTTCTAATGAGCTTGCCTACTATCAACTGACAAGCTAGGCGCACTGCGCCATCTTGGACGGAGGCTACCTTGTAGCCTTGCTTCCCTTTCTCCACATCGCCATATGCTTCTTTTATTCGCTACACCAAGGAGTGATATGATGTCTTCCCAGGGTAGAATTTCTGAGGGTTTGGCCCCTGCATGCTTAGTCCAGTAATGAGGTGGATCAACGCCAGATCCACAGTGATGTTCCTATCCAACCATAGGTACCATCCATGGAAGCATGACAGGAGGAGTTTAATGCACGCGTTAACCTCCTGATGTTGGCCAAAGTGTGGGATATTCATGACATTTAAGATAGTTGACCTTGTGATCTCCTTGATCCATGACTGGGGAACTATATTAGAATTCTTCCCAGTCATTTTCTTCAGGTAGAGTTGCGGTGCGAGCATCACATAATTCTTCCTATCATCAAGGTTAAAATCAATTATCTTAAGCGCTAGGATCAGTCCCAACTGCGGTCCTACTGTGTGTATCCCTTTTGGGAGGTAGACAGTGATGAGTGTGTACTCAAAATCTCTCGGGACACTATCACGACTAACTGCGCCATCCAAGGGTGGGATATATTTGGGCAAGATCGAAGATATCTTCTTTGTGTTTGCCAGATCATTGTGGTGCTTGATTCTCTTCTCTGTTGCAGTTCGGGATGGCCCAGATAGACGTCGAGTTAAGGGGGATTCTTGTAATCCTCCTGTCAACGAGGCCTTTACTCCTGTGTACATAAATTTCTCATCCATAAGGTCTATTAGGATCTCCTCCACATACTTCTCTGCTGCGCTAAATTTACCTGACATACACGCTCGTGGTCAAATAACTCGGGTAGGCAAACAGATACTCAAGGTAATCGAATCAATGGCGAGGTCTAGACAACACAGTGTGGTAGGAAATCACGCCTCTATTATCTCGAATATATCAGTTTGTAAAAGTGGTCCCGATGCAACATGCGACAGATTAAATAAACAACATCGTAACGGATTCCTCCAACGAGTCAAAATTCCCTAATCAATACGATTCCATCCATTATGGTGTGGTCTCAATGGTCTCATGGTGATATTTTCCACAATAATTGTGTTTCTAACCATTCTGGAACGCCATTCTAATGGTCGGGATGCCTCCAACGGTCATATAGCTTCATCATGGAGAAGTGACATTCTAAATTGTTTTATTATTCTGGCGATGTTCAAGTTCTGCAAGCCTTCCCTCTGCGAAGTTGTCCCTAGAACTTCTTGCAATTTTTTTAATTTTTCCTTCTTCTTATTGAGCTTTCTTTCCTTCCTTCCTGTGATCCGAGTCTCTGGATTCCTACTTCCATTCTTATTCTTACTTTCTCTTAGCGTAGTAACTTTGCACTGATGAGGGTATTCCAAAGGGTTCAAATGTAATACCTCTTCTCTTACTACTTCTAGGGTAGGTGCTCTTTTCTCCTCCATGGACAAGTTTTTCAAGCCTTCCTGCATTCTTTCATCTTTGACAACTAAGTCTTTGGCCCTCAATTGCTTCGATTTGTCCTCTTGTTCTTCTATTATTCGCGCTATTTTCCTAGCCATGAAGTCCCTTAATTCTTGATTTTTCTGTTCTATAGCTTCCTCCTCTACTTTCCTCTGGATCTGATCTGTCTCAATCCAAGTCTTTCCTAACAAAAGTGCAAATGGGGCGTTGTTCTCCAAAAACTTAATGACTTCAAATTCTTCTTTGGTCGATGTTCCATGGGAAATCATAGGAACATGAGTAAGTCTTCCACATAGGGTTATCATCTTTCCTTTAAACAATCCTATCCCTCCTAATGAAGGAATCACAGTAGGCTTTCCCAAAATTTCCCAAGTACTTTCTGGCATAACATTCACATGTGTTTCCTCATCTAATACACAAGTCTCTTATTCTTGTTTATATGCATTTATTCTCTTTTAATATCTCTTGTAAACTAATGTATTTGCAATCCTTCAGTGTTTCTCTCATCTGTAATAATATATTCTCTGATTCTTTCTGATTCTCTAACATATCCTTAGTTTCTTGATCTTCCTCATGGTTTTCTTGTCTCAAGTTCATCTTTTCAACTTTATCAATCATTCTAGGGCAATCCAAAACCTCATGACCAACAGCTTTACAACAAATACAAATAGGACCTATGCTAGGGCATTATTTAGCAAGATGTCCCGGTCTTCTATAGTTATAACATAGTGTCAATCCTCTCTTTCTCTTAAACGATCCCCAACCTTTTCTACACTGCACACTGGGATCATAGTGATGGACCTGCAATCTGCAAAAATTCTTTCTAGGGTCCTACATCCACTTATTAGTCCAAAAATTCTTTCTATGCATAGGAATAACATATCTTTCACTATCTCTATCAAATTATTCATATCAAATCTTCTTTCTTCTATCTGTACCCTAGTTTTGAGACTAGGACCAAATTTATCAAACATACCTAGATTCATACTTTCGAAACAAAAATTTCCACTTATCTTACCTTTATCAAAGCACAAATATTTAAGATCTTACCTCTTTCTTCAGATCATGCTTCCTTCTCTAAGCACAGAGCTTCGCAAGTCAAGTAGAATACTATGCACTACAACAACAGATCTATATACAAATATTTTTATTTTATTCAGTTCCCAGCAATCACAGTTTTAGGTCCCGACAACAGAACCATTTGTTATCACAGGGGAAGACCCAGGGTTCAACGCTTCAACAACGCACCAACAAAACCCTAACTACCAGCCCTTTCAGAAACACCTGTGAAGCAGATGAAGTCTCACCCAAGGTAGATGCAAGGGGGATTGCAAGACTTAAGTGTCTACAACCTAGTTGGGACACATATATTTGATCACGATACTTAACAAAGAACTTAGCCAATACTATGCATTCAATTATGATTCTTATTCACATCGCAGATTAACCCTAACTGTATATNTTATTCATGTATCAAGCACTAAGAAATAATGGATCTACCTATCATATATCGAGAACAGTGCACTAAGCAAATATAATCATAACCATCATGAACACATAACACAAATCACAATAACACATGATATACGTGGTTCACCCCAGTGTGGGGCTACGTCCACCAACTCTTCTTCTTCTTTATTACTCTTCTTCAACCTTCTTACAGGCACAGTGCCACAGAGCTTACTCTGCACTAGACAGGTGATCTGCGCACTATGCACTAGATCCACCTTCCTCAAAATCAGGTCACAACACAAAGCCTTACACAATCTACACACAAAGCACTTACAAAACAATTGCACTTAGCTCTACAAACCTCAACACATCCTTGCACAAAGCCAACTAGCCAAGCACTAAGCTGATCAATGACTAGTAACTCTACTTGCACTAATCCATTCTACTTCTTACATTATTAGCCACTTATTTATACATTACAAAAAGGGCCTAAACATGGGTAAACCCATGGGCCGACATCCCATACTCGATACATAAACCATGAAAGCCCCAAAAAGCCTGCAAAAAGGGTGAGATCCCGTGATCTCCGCTTCGCCTGGGTGTTTCGTCTTCGATTAGCCTGTCGAAGTCCTAAGAATGGTCAAACATGACCAACGTTTCCTCAAAACCTAGTCAAGGGCCAACACCTTGCAAGGTAGTTTCCAATTTAAAAGAAGATAAAAGTTCTCAAGGAAGTGAATGCATGATTGTATGCTTCACTTATTCTTCTAGTTGAAGTGCACTTATCTGGCCCACTTATCCATGTAACTAGGGTGCGTCAAGTATTATACTAGGGTTAGGATTTAAATTAGTAATGGCATTAATTTCAAGAGAGGTAGAGTGATGGAAACTCTTATTGAGAGGTACAAAGGTAGTAATATTAGTGTATTGAGATCAAACAGTCTAGGGGAGTATAAAAATGATGTCTTTGATTCATTTTGTAGAGAAGTAGATATCAAGAGGGAGTTTATACTATCTTACAACCTGCATCAGAGTGGGGTTATAGATAGAAAGAATAGGTCCATATTAGATACTACTAATTCTATGGTTCTTGACTTAGATCTACCTATGTTTCTTTGGGTAGAATCATGTTTTGGAAGTCTACATATAGAATAGGTTCCTTCACAGGGTGTTGAAGGACAAGACTCTAGATGATTCTTTCTTAGGGGAGAAACTATATGTTTCTCATTTTAGGGTGTTTGTGAGTCTAATTTACATTCATTTTCTAGAAGAGAAGAGGACAAGGCTTGAACCCTCCAATTTTAAGGGTGTTCTAATTGTCTACAATGAGTCCTCCAAGGCTTACAAGATCTATGTTCCATATTAAAGAAAGATAGTAGTGAGACAAGATGTGAAGGTAGATGAGGATGCATGGTCTTCTAGGTCTCAATCATTTCCAATAATGATTGGGGAAGAGATAAATATTGCACTATGTGCTTGGTACTCTAGGATTGATGAGTATTTATGAGGTTTGGGTTTCACCAAAACTAATGCAATTCCCAAACATTAGTATTTATTTTTTAGATTCTATTTTCTTTGTTTGGAATGTATGTAGATGAATTGATACTTATAGGGAGTATAGAGAAGATCATTGCAAGGTACAAGGCATAGTTGGCATGAGAAGTTGATATGAAGGTGATCCGAGAGGATCTCCACACAAGGATTCAATACTTTGCAAACCATGAAGAATATCATTAAAATGTTGATTGTTGATAGGTGAAAAAGTTTAAAAAGAATGATTAATGCTTAAAAAATGATTAATACTTTAAATGAGTATGATAATCTCATGAATTATTCATTCAAATTGGAAAAATGATTAATATTTGGAGTGAGTGGAATTACTCATGTATTTTTCATTTAATTTGTAAAAAGTGGAAATTAGTTGTGTCAGAATCCACCTCACAAATTAGTTTCCTAGTTTTAAGGGGAAATTAGTTTTGTGTGAGAATCCACCTCACAACTAGTTTTTTTATTCTCAAAAAGAGGATGAGAATCTCGTGAGTTGTTTTGAGATTCTTCCTCATGATATCCCAAGTATTTTCCTATTCTCAAGGGGAAATTAATGGTCTCATAGATTGGTTTTGATGTTTTCTTATATTTTTCCTTTGACTTGTTATTAGATTCTAAATTTGTGGATCTTGTCTCCTTTAATTATGGAGCTAAGGAAACTATATAAACTCCTTATGTAAGCTCTGGAGGCCCCTTTTGGGGAGATTGGATAGAGAACTCAAGAGAGCTTGCAAGAAATGAATTTAGTCCTTCTAGTGTCTAAAGAAATGTAACTTATGTGAGATCCATAAGTTCTCTTTGTATAAGAGAAGGCTGCTCTAGGTTTTCATCCCTGTATGGGGCATGTGCCACATTTTGTGAGAAGGTTTCAGCCCTTGCTATAGGAAGGATAATAAATCGATTTATATTCCATGTGGATCCATAGATGTATCCAGAGTCTGGTGAATTCCGTTAACACATGGGAGTCATATTAGATGTGTGATTTTTTATTGCAATCTTGCTTGATTAAGTAGAGATTTAATTACACATATGCACATAATTATGACAATTTTCTCACATTCATATGCATTCTTAAGAAATTATTTTATCATGTTCACATGTGATTACGCATCAGTAAAATATCCTCATCATATCATTTTTGTAGAGAAATATCTCATAGAAATTCCTAGATCAAGTGGTATCAGAGTAGGTCTGACCAGTTTTGCAGATTGTGAATAATCATGGGAAAATCAAAGAAGCAAGCATGGCTTCATGAGCTTTAAGAAATCAACTAGACCATTCAAGAAGAGAACGTTCAATTGAGGAGGTTGCTTCAATAATCTGAAAAAGAAAATGGAAAACTACCACTACAACTACAATCTATGGAGGAGCAAGTTGGGGAATTCTCCACTACATGAGAAGAAAAAAGTCCCTCCAAGACCAGACCAACTTCTGGCCATAACAGGTATACTAGTTATGGTTCTTGTCATGAAAATGTTGATGGTTGCACATATTTTCAGATAATAGAGGATGATCTCCACAAACCAGATAACTAAGATAGTTTTGTAGAAGCGTCATCTACAACTTCATCCAACCAGGAGGAGCAGTTGGCCAAAATTCAGGAAGATAACCAAGTGTCACAAAAAGGAATGGAGGTAAATAATTCTCCATGTTAAATTCCTTCCCTTATTAATGATAATGCTTCTTTTGGTGCATTTGAAAGGAACACCAAGGGAATTGTTTTGAATTTGTTAAGGAATATGGGGTATAAAGGAGAATGTCTTGGTATTAATGGCCAAGGCATCATTAAACCACTAGAGGTTGTGGGAAGATCCCAATTTGTAGGATTGGGGTATGGTGAACGAGAATGATCAAAAGAAACAAAAGAAAATGATTATTCAAGAAAATATCTGGAATCATCACCAACACCATCTAATAAAAATGATGGCACATCACTTTCTAAAAGTGATAGATCTAGAATGAGATTCTGGAGGAAATCAAATTCTTCTTGAAAATATTGGGACAAAAAGAATGTTGCAAAGTGTTGGAAGAGAAAATTTACTTACAATGAAGGTGAGATGGAAATGATGTCACACAAGTATTGCACTCATTGCAAAATGAGTGGTCACTGGATCAATAAATGTTGGAAGCTTCACCCCGAGCTTTGTCGCTCACCAGGAAAGAAGCCAATACCATAGCCTATGTAGTTGGAGGCTTGATCCAAAAGGATCCTCAGTAAAAAAGAAAGGACAAAAAAAAAGTGCCCAGAATTCAACGAAACCAACACCAAGTCAAAGAGCTCATCGAGAGCTTTCCAAAAGTGCAAATGACACCTCAATTAACCTCCATATGAAAATGTTATGGCCATATGAAATTTTTGGAAAACAAGAAAATCTCGTGAAGTTGACTATGCAGTTCGTACAATGCTAATGTGGAAGCATCACATGCTTCCATGTGTTAGGTGGATTTTTCCTTTTTAGGGGTCCAAATTGACTAGTAAAATTGTGCCATGTGTCATCCATACATATGCCATGTGGTAGTACAGAAGGTGAGATGGTAGTATGGTGGCTGGCGTGTTTGACAATGTGGCATTAACATGTCTGTTGATCTAGCATTGACTGGGATGTTAACTATATAAGTGACGTAGTGGGTTGGCAACATGGAATCATTGTGGCATATGACATGGTGTTAAATGGGCCAGTGACTAGGCGATGACGGGGATCTGTTTGGGCCAATCAAAGGCTTCCACGTGGTAACTAAATTTTTTCCAAGTTGGGTTATGTCCCAAAAAGTGGTTATGGTTAGGATTTGAACCCGTGACCTCTAGGTTCTAAACCGAGAGACTAACCCTTATGTTAGTCAAACCTTATTGTGAATTCCTCTAGACTTTATGTATTTACTTAGGCCATACACTAGAGTACCAAAATGGGGGAGGCCTGCAGGCTTGTGCCCAAGACCTCTGCCCCTCCAAACATGACTAGACACCAATCTACCAAACTATCGAACTTGTTAAATACGCCCTCCAAAATTATATTTAAACCACACATTTTTCCATCTGACAAGGAGGTATGGCCACAGACCACTTATGGCATGGATTGTAATGTGTAGGTTCATTTATTGCAGAGAGTACGACCCAACAGGAACAAAAAATGAGGTAGAGAGACTAGAAGGGGTCCAGATGTGACAGTGATAGAATTATATGAAACTATAGTCTTTTTTGCATGATTTTCCAAGACAAAGTCAATGGCACAATTTGTTTTATGATATGACCAGTGGTATTTGAGAGATATGTCCAAGCCCATCATTACTTGGCATGCTTTACGAGACAGAGTTTCACTCTTTAGAATATGGCCAAGTTTATAGTCAAAAGTTGTATAATTGTGAGACGCATCTGCTGGTGCTATGGATGTTGGGTGTTGAGCCACAAATTGAGTGCTTTTGTGCAAAAACCAATGTAAGTCTTGCTTAATTATGTGTTTGCCTCTTCTTTGGAATTACAAGAGGATAAAATGTGTTTGTAGATTCTAGTGGTCTTTGATGCTGCAACAGGGAAACAAGATATGAAATTTGTAGGGAATTGTTTCCTATGCCTAAAGTTGGACCATGGAAAACAAGGGAGATGGAAATTTCACATGGTGCATACTATTTTGTAGTGGTTTGATACCATAGTTTCTAACCATTAATGCAACTTGATGGTATTTGTATTATTTATTATGTTGCACATGTTTGTTTTGGGGGGTTTAAAAACCATAGAGTTTACCACTAGTGCACATTTGGGGGTATTTTCCTTAATGGTAACGTTTCCTTGAAATTGATGTAAAAGGTTTTGATTAGACACTCTTAAGTGATGATGAGAGTGAAGGAATTTTTTTTATGCCTAAGCCTTGTTGGAAACATTGTAATGGGTCTTGTAGCCACTGTTGAGTGAGAGGCATTATTTTTTCCTAGGCCTAATTGGGAAACATTATCAACTTGTCCATGAATGTTTTATAAACTCCTGGAAAGTATTCTCTTGCTTAAAATTTCTACGAAAGCTGTGATCCATGTATAATCAACTATAGATTTGCATTGATGCAAGTGTCGGAAGCAACATCCTCATTTCAAAGTGCAAAGGTGAATGAAAAGAAGGGTGTGTATTTTCAGAGACATTTGCTATGAAGATCAAAGAATCAACTACATATTTTCATTTATGCAAGTGTTGGAATAGACATTCTCATTCCAAAGTACAAAGGTGAAGGAAAAGAAGGATGTGGCATGTCAGAGACATTTATTATGCATATCAAGGAATCAACTGCATATTTTCATTGATGCAAGTGTTGGCATCGACATCCTCATTCTGAAGAAAAAAGGTGAAGGAGAAGAAGGGTTCATCCTTTCAGAGACATTTTTTATGTAGATCGAGTAGTAGGGAAGTGCATCATGGAGTGTAAGACTCTTTCTAGAAGTTGGTTGTAGATATTCAAGTTTCTCTCTATACTTTTGGAGGACCAAAAGTGATTTTTGTGGGGAGGTATGATCCAGGAGGATATCCACACAATGATTCAATACTTTGCACACCATGAAGAAGAATATCATGATAGGTGGCAAAGTTTAAAAGGAATGATTAATACTTTAAATTAGTATGAGAATATCATGCATTATTCATTCAAATTGGGAAACTGATTAATACTTGGAGTGAGTGGAATTGCTCATGTATTTTGCATTTAATTTGTAAAAAGGGGAAATTAGTTGTGTGAGAATCTACCTCACAAATTAGTTTCCTACTTTTAAGGGGAAATTAGTTTTGTGTGAGAATCCACCTCATAACTAGTTTTTCTATTCTCAAAAAGAGGATGAGAATCTCATGAGTTGTTTTTATATTCTTCCTCATTATATCCCAAGTAGTTTCCTAGTCTCAAGGGGAATTTAAGGGTCTCATAGGTTGGTTGAGATGCTTTCTCATATTTTTCCTTTGATTTTTTATTAGATCCTAAATTTTTGGATCTTGTCTCCTTGAATTATGGAGCTAAGGAAACTATATAAACTCCTTATGTAATCTTTGGAGGAGAGGACCCTTGGACGCCCCTTTTGGGGAGCTTGGAGAGAGAGTTTAAGAGAGATTGGAATAAAGGAAATTGGTCCTTCTAGTGTTTGAATAAATTTCACTTATGTGAGAGCCATAATTTCTCTTTGTATAAGAGAAGGTTGCTCTGGGTTTTCAGCCCTATATGGAGCATGTGCCACATTTTGTTATAAGTTTTTAACCCTTGATATAGAAAGGATAATAAAGTGATTCATATTCCAAGTGGATTCGGATACATAGCCAGAGTCTAATGAACTCCGCTAACACATGGGTGTCAAATTATATGTGTGAGTTTTAATTGCATTCTCGCTTGATTAAGTAGAGATTTAACTACACATATGCACATAATTAGGGAAATTTTCTCACATTCATATGTATTGTTAAGAAATTATTTGATCATGTTCACATGCAATTAAGTGTCACTAAACGATCCTTGTCGTAGAATGTTTGTAGAGAAATGTCTCACAAAAATTCTTGGATTAGAAAGACATTGAACATGTGCATTATTTCTTGGGTCCAGATGTGTCACATAGTCTAGATGAGGTGTTCCTCAGATATGTTAAGTATGAAATTTATATTTTGAAGGGATTTCAGATGATGGATTGTAAGCCCTTAGCTACTCCTATGGTACCAAATCTAAAGATGCATGCTAACTTGGATTTTAATCCTTTGGTGTATAGATAATTGATTGAATCTTTGATATATTTGGTTAGTAGTATACTTGATTAATGTTTTGTAGTGAATATTATGAGATAGCATATGATTGAGCCAAGGTAAATTTATTTTCTCACTGCAAAACATATTCTTTGTTACTTTAAGGGAATAATACATCATGGTATAAGTTATATATCAGATGGTGAGATACAAGTTCCAAAAGCATAAAAAGAAGTATGGCCCAAAAGCTTGCATATGTATAGGTAAATAACTCACTTTTTTTCCCACCATCTGATTTATCAATATTGTTGTCAATGTTCATTGAATCAATCACTAGCTCCATCCAACATTCTACATCGCCAAGTACTTTGAATAGGTGTTTCTGAGCATTGAACATTGGAAAACAAAAATTTCAATGGATAACATAAAATGCCACTTCAACTTACATTCAATAATTTCTAAAAACAATATTATTAAATGAATAATAGTTGTTTCCACCATTATACAAGGTAATGAAGGAAAATTTCATGAGGCAAGAGAACCAAATGAATTATACCTTGTTGGAAATTCATTTTGGATCATGGAGGTGACCTCCCTTCAAACATGCATTTTTCAAAGAGAATAAAAGGTTATATGACTGGATAGTAACTAAACATGTATGAGGTTACATTTTTAAAAGAGAAGAAAACATTATATGACTAAATAATAATTAAACATGTAGGGTTCTTTATAAATACTAAAGGGGAATACCTTATGAATGAGATCCTCTTGGTTTTGAGAATAATCAATTCTCTACTAAATAGGGCCAACCATGTGAAGGTGGAATCTCATCCTCCCCCCCTCACATCACTCTCAATTCCCCATACCCAATCATGCATAACAAGTAGCAAAACAAAAATGAAAGGTAAATGAAAGAAAGAAGGAACATGTATACAAAACATATATGGTTCATGCATAAGAAGGTAGTAAAACAAAAAATTGTACAAACAAATAATTTATATTAATAAATATTTTCCTCAAAATGTGTACAATCACTTCTTTTTCATATGATTCTTGAGTAAATCATTAATACATTTATCTTAATCCTCTTCATCTAATGGGCCCTCTTTTGGTGTTGCATGACTATGCATCATCTCAAGCATTGTACTACTTCTATCAGTATGACGTGCACGTTGATGCACTACAAGGGGAATCCACTACAATAAAAAAAAGTGTTAAAAGTACATGGTTAGTTATTATTCATAGCAATTTTTCATTAGTACAAATATCATTAATATGTTTTTTACCTAGAGGAGTACTCGACACCATTGGTTTGGTTTTCATTGGTTCCTCTCCTCTGTGATAACTTTCATACACATGCTCTACCATTGAAACAAGAAAAGTTATAAGTACACAATTTGCAAGTAAATATTAATAATCATCAATATATACATTTGATTTTAAGTATACACATACCATGATGGGTCTACACACCACTAGAATCATGGGTTTTTTGTCCACCACCATCGAATGAACTGGTGTTGTTTTCCTGCTTAAAAAAAATAGACACATTAATTGATGGGTTAAATCAATCGTCTATCTATTTCACAAGTAATCAACAATTACAATCTTGTCATTTTATTTACCATCTCGTTCGAAGGGTTAAATTATATTTTCCCCATCCTTTATCAACATTCCACCATTGCTTTAAATATGAAACTTGAACCTGAACTTCAAGTCTTCTTCAGTGATGTCAATGTTGAACGTATCCCCCTGCATTGCATAAGGTCAAGATTTTTTATTATTGGTTGCAATTAAATAAAATTTGCATCATGATATGAATAATATGGTTAAATTATTTGGTACTTAAAATTCCTTCTTCTAATCTAAGGTAACCACCTTGGCCAATTTTGTGATGACTTTGTTTTTGTAGTCTTTCCTTGGTTTCTTTTGTAGTGTCAGGAAGTCTATGAAAAGTTTCAAATATGTTAGATATTGCAAATTTTTCTGTAGAACTAAAGAAAATTCAACACATTCAATTCAAAATATCATATACCTTGTAGGTTCAGGTGGATTCTTCCCTTCTTGTCTCAATGCACTCTCCTTTGTGTCATCTTGTACATTCCTCCATTCCCTCTTGGGAATGGCAAGAGGGAAATCATACTTAGGGTTTTTTTCAATTGAACCCTATATTGATCTTTGACATATTTCAAATATGTACCGGTCCTTTAGGTGATTTCATACTTGTTGAATGTATCACTAAACAAGCCAACCATATGGTTCATAAGCTTTTTTTTCAAATCTTTATTATAGGAATGCGAATGGTGGGTCCAAAAATCTCTAAATCCTTGTCATGAAAGGTCTTGTAAAAAACATTGTTTCATGTAAAATGATATGATAACTAGGTTAAAATAATTTGAAATATGTATTTTTCAATTAAATGAAAGGAATTAATTAATATATTCATAAATAACTAGGATTTGTTGTATCTTCAATAGAACCAAGTTGTCTTCCACCAAAAATATGATGGAGATTTTCTTCCTTATTTTAACACACGATCCTCTAGGATAACAATTTAGTGTAGAATCATCCTCATGAGATTCACCCTATAGACCATCACGTGCGCGGTGAGGGCGTCTCATGTGACCCATGCATTTCAGTCCTCTTAGCCATAAACAAAGAGTTAAATATCCTCGTGGGTATGTGGATTGTGCTAGGAAGTTGTGGGGCTGGTGCATCATTTCTACCAACAACATCCCCATGACCAGACTATCTTGTCGAATAAAAAAATTCATATAGAAAGAAAATGTTTGAGTATTGATCATATAAAGGTATCAAACAAAATTTCATAAATTAATATATGTAAAAAATAACATTTTTTTAAAATGGCACTTACTGCATATTGTTATATATCCTGCATTAAAATTTTCATCCTTTCTCTGGTCTCCTCTGTAGTTTGCTTACACCTAGACAATTCAATGAATTCCCCATTTTCCTTTCTCAAAGCATTTCTAATTGTTGCATTGGTTTGATGGAATACAAATTTTCATCACCCACATCATTGTGCTCCTGTGTGCTCATCTACATCAACAAATAAATAAATTAATTCAATTATTGTCAACAAGAATTTATATGAAAAAAAGTGGTATATATGATGTGATCTAGTCGGTGCCTTCCCATGATCACCCTGCTACAATACAAGAACCATGACATTTTAGAATGTTAGAAAATAATATAAGAAGCATGAGCTATTAGAATGTATTTTAAAGATACAAAAAATAAAACATTAATTACAGGCTGGGTATACTAGTAGAACATAATTACCCCATAATAGCAATGCCTCTATCAATTCAATTCAAATTGTAATCGACCAACACCTCTTCCTCTACAACTATTTTTTTCATTTCACATGTGAATATATTTTTTCCTTCACGCCCCTCAAATATACAATTAGTTTCCTTTCTTGTTGTTTCAGGTCTTGTACTTTTTATAAGCCATGTAATATTCCTCGACGCCTTTGTCCTTCCATCAATATACATCGTTTCTCCTTTATTGTGATCATTTTCTTTCAGTTGTATATAATTTTCATCGAATACATATCTCTGCATACTTGGAATATATCATACTAGCCTCAACCAATATCCATAGTTGTAACATGGTACAACATACTCCATCAATTCAAAAAGTCCTTCGTCTTTCACCTTTGTGCCAACCATGGATAATAGACCTATACCATGTATGGATGATGGATCAATGTGATACATCCTCTCATTGGTGCATACATCGATGTCTAACTGAGGAATTTCATTGGGTACCCATCGTATCACTATATGTTTGTACTTCAAGGGAACCTTGACATCACCTATGCTCTCATCATCATAAGAACATGACCCCCCTTCAAAAATAAAGAATTCCATGTGCCTACCAAATTTTATTCTGTTCACCTCTAGTCCATCTCTCCCTATTAGATGTGTCGGACATAACACTTCCCCCCCTCCCTCCAAAAAATTCCCTCACTCAAGGATGATAGGTCTGACAGGTATCTATTCTATTTTACCTACACTCCATCAAATGAGAAAAAGTGGTTAGCAAAAGAGGAGAATTTATGGACAAGGAATAATTTGAACCTATCTTTCTAATACCAAATCCAAACATTATCATAATTTGATCCTTAGATTGAGGAAAATAATATCATAATCCTCCACATATGGTGCTTAGATGCAGTTTCCAACCTTCTTAATTATGACTTCTAGTAATATTTCTCATTAAATGATACCAAATCAAAGGAGATTACTCTACTTCTATTACTAGAACTTGGAGCTAGGATACATATAGAAGTTCTCCATAGCAACACATTTCCATTTGATGTATGGTAACACATATGCGTGATTTGCAAATAAATCAATTATTATGAATATACATGGATATGGAACTATATTTTATATAAATTTGTATTCTCTTTAGTTGATAAACTATTTTTTCACACACACACACATAAAACTTAGGAGAAAAGAGTCTTCAATCATGCTCCTTGTATGTTGGAAAAAATTCTTTTATTGCTGGTAGAAACCCATTAGTATACTAGTTGTTGAGGCACGCCAAATAGGTTCTAAAAGATGCATTTATATCCCTTTAACACCATCCCTCCTTTCTACCATAAATTTTTCTAAAACATGATTGCAACAATGATGTTGTGTTGCACGAGTGGGAGTCTTCTTGATCATAAAGGGAATATTGTCTCTCACTATTCATTGGGACTAGGGGCAGCTTTGAATAAAACTGCTAAAGCCTATGCACTTCTCCAAGGTTTGAGTATTGCAAAGGATTGGAATATCACCAAGATTGTAGTATCTAAGTGATTTGCATGGTTTGTGTCTCTTTCTTGAAGACACAATCTCATTAGTTAGGTATCAAAGAACCACCCTATTATTATAGTAAGAACTATTTGATCATAAGACTATTATTGGTCTAAAAATTGAAATTTAAAAGAATGATGCTATTTTACTATACCTATAAACTAAAGGAATATGAGGTCTTACTTTATGGCATATGCATTTGACTAAATAGTTTGGATCTTTTCATTTTGTTTTGGAAATCCCGATACTGGCATTAATGAAAGAGATGTAATTTTCATCCCTTCAAAGAGTACATGCTAAGGTTTGGTACTTTATTTTCCTTTTTTTTTTATGATGGGTAATTAAGGACTTTTCAAATAATCCCTCCTAGTTCCTTTGAGATAAAATGCAATCATTATATTTAAATATCTAAAACCGTGCCATGAGTATCTCTATTGGTTATAATGCCTTGCAATATTCACTTTCTTTCCTTTTGTATTTGAGTCTTCCTAGTCCTTCTTATGCAAGATTGTGCTTAAAACAAGATCTTTGAATGTTGAAGAATATGTTGGGGTTTGTTGTTTAGCATTCACCCATACTAAGGTAACTAATAAAATATGAAACTTAAAAAGATGAGCGCCACCTCTTAAAAAATAAGGGTGAGAATTTTGGGATCTTTCCATGAGCCCACCAATGTTGGTTCCTTTTTCCTTCGACAAGGAAAAGAGATGAAAACCCAACCATTCATAGATGTTTCAACACCCTGCTAAATTTGGAGGAATAAAGAGAGAAGGCTAAGAAAACAATTATTGTTTATCAACAAATAGTTAAAAGGTGGTTTGATAAGTAAACTGCAGGAAAAAATGTCTCTTATGTGGGAGATTTAGTTTTGAAATGGGACACACCACATTAAAAAAAGGGAAACATACTAAATTTCAACAATTATGGCTTGGTCATTTTGAGGTGGCTAAGAATATTGTCCTAGACACATACAAACCACAAAATATGGAAGGGGAAGTAGATATCCTTCCTATCTATGGCTAGATTCTAATGAGCTACTTCAGTTAGCCACCCTCAAGGTAGTTAACATGTTAATAAGTAGGTTCAATTTTACTATTACTTTTTTTCATAATTTTCATTTGATGCCTTGCTTTGATTTCTCTTTACTTTTAAGTAGTTTAATTTTAATTTTGGCTTGTTGCTTTCCTTCTTCATTTCAATTATGTTATTGTAGTTTACCTAGAATAGTCTTTTCATTTTGTTTTTCTCCTTTAAACTAATGATTTTGCATTAAAATTTCTCATGGACCCAGTTGGAAGTTGAAAGCACAACTGTGTAAAATGATGGAACTCTCTTGGAATTTGTTTAGGGCACTAGTTCATGAAACTTTTTGATAAAAAATTCTATGGGGAATACAAATTTTTAGTGTAGTGGTTGAACATGAACTTTTTTAGGTGACTATCCCATGAGAAACTTAGGCATTTAAGGATTGAATAAATTAATAATTATTTGCAAGGTCCCACCCGCTCACATAATAGTGACTAATATCTTCCTAGGATGATAGCATGGTACTCAAAGTCAAATACATAGGGGCATATGTATTATCACTTAGGTATATTTAATTAGTTCTCAAATAATAGGTATGTAACATCCACAACCACCTAGGTTGGTCCATGCTACTCCATAAAACACTCTGACAAATTTCTAATACCACTTTGTAACGTACCCAATCACCCTACGTTGGGCCACATCACACAATCTCAACTTCAGGAGCACTAAGTCAACCAAACTGTAACATTCCTATCATACCAGTGACTAATGTTACTCTAGAAGTATACTGCGTAGAATCTAATTTAAACAAAATCCATGTAGTATCTCTTAAAGTAACGTGCTCAACCCAAACTTGATTCACACCATACAAATTCTAACAACGGAAGCAACATTTTCTTTTTAATACAAACTTAAGCAGTGGAAATAACTCAAAACTATGTGCACCAATTATCACAACTTCCCACTTCCATTCAAGAATGGGCAAAGGATGCAACAAACAAGTTGGATGTATTTTCTCATCCTTGACCTTCTAACATTCAATAAATATTGCAATGAAATCCACAACTTCCTTTTTCATACCTAGCCAAAAGTATTGCTTCTTGACCGCGACAATGGTCTTCTAGTAACCTGGATGTCCAACATAAGGAACCTTATGCATCTCTAAAAAAAATAAGGTTCTTCAACCCTTGATCATTTGACACATAGAATATGCATCTATACATGAGGATCCCATCCTCTCTTAACTCATAATATTCAAACTTTGGTTGTGACGTACCTTGTTGTAAAGTCACACTTATATCCATATAGTGCATATATAATTTGGCAACTTCCAAAAATTTGTTGCGCAAATATTTCTGGTACATGCTAATGGTCATAGCATAAATTTCATGCATCCTCCTACTAAGTGCGTCAGCTACCCTTCTATATTTTCCTCTGATATAATTTATTTCGAAGTCATACTCACCGAGGAAATCTAACCACCTGCTTTGTCTAGCATTCAAACTTGGCTATCCAAAAAAAAAATACTTTGGACCACAATGGTCTGTTCTCAACTCAAATCTCTTACCCATGAGATAATTCTGCCACATCTTCAAAGTATGCACTATGGCTTCCAATTCCAATTCATGCATAGCATAGAGCCTTTCATGTTCTTTCAATTTCCTTGACTCGTAGTATACCACATGCCCATTCTAACTCAAGACTCCCTTGAGTCCTTCCTTTCATGCATCTGTGCACACAACGAATTCTACATATGGATCAACAATCCTCAAAATTGGCTTACTTGTTAACAAGTTATTCAAGTGATGAAACTCCTTGCGCAATCCAAATTCCATTCAAATCGTGCACGTTTCTTCTGCATGGATGCGATTGGATGCACAATTTGTGAGAATCCTTCAATAAACCTTTTGTAGTACCCTTCTAGTCCCATAAAGGATCTCACTTATGCAACATTTCTTGGTGTTGGCCATTCTTCAATAGCTTTTATCTTCGTTGGGTCCATAACTATTCCTAACTCTAAAATAATATGACCCAAGTAATGACTCTGTCATTGATAAAATGAACACTTGCCTAGATTTGCATGACGTTGATTCTCCCTCAACACCTGCAACACCATGTTCAAGTGCTTCTCATTCTCTTCCTTAGAATTTGAGTAAATAAGAGTGACATAAAAAAACAATGAAAAACGTATCCAAGTAATTCCTCAAAACTCCATTCATTAAACACATGAAGACAATTCATGCATTAGACAACCCAAAAAACATCACTGTAAACTCATAATGACCATACCTTGTTATGAAGGAAATCTTGTTGATGCCCTCCTATTTTATTCTCACTTGATGATATCTATATCTGAGATCTATCTTGGAAAATATCCACACACCTCTCAATTGATCAAATGGGTCATCTATCCTTGTAAAATAATACATGTTCTTTATTGTTACTTTGTTCAATTGCCTAAAGTCGATACAAAGTATCAGTGTATGATCCTTCTTCTTCAAAAACAAAACTAGCGCACCCCACAGTGACACACTTGGGCATATATACCCCTTCTTCAGAATCTCTTCAAGTTGCATATTCAACTCCTTCAGTTCTTGCGTATTCATCCTATAAGTATTTTTGGATATAGGTGTTGATCTCGACATCATGTTTATAGAGAAATCAATATCTCTTTTCAGAGGAAATATCAGTAACTCTTTAAAGACATCGTCAAACTCCTTCAGCACTGTGTAGTCTCCCACACTTGGAATTTTATCCTTAGGTACATCTTCCATATGCGTTGTGAATACCTGACACCCTTTTCTATAACTTTTCTTCAACTACAAAGGAAAAACTTCTCGGGTAGTCACAACTCTTGGAATTCCTTGAAGTGACCTCAAATTTCCTTAATCGTCTAGGAAAGTGAATGATTTATTGTAGAAATCCAGAACAACATGATGCTCATCCAACCAATCCATACCAATGAGGAAATCATATGAGCCCAAAGGTATAATATTCAAATCAGCCTTTGTGCGCAGTCCATTCATCTCCAATGGACATGCCTTTACCATATCATTGATTTTCCTCTTGGATCCTATAGCTAGCTGCACCAACCAAGGTTTCCCAATCTTGATTTTCGACAGATGAAATATTTAAACCATTTTAGGATCTAGATAACTATGAATAGCTCCTGAGCCAATTAAAATAGTAGTTGGTTGGACATTAATATTACCTTCCACCTCGATCATATGAAACAAAAACTCAGTATGATTTTTATCCAACATGGTGTAAATCCTTTGCACATTCCTACCCATGTTCTCAACTATCACAACTTGATGTACACTGTGTGCAGTCTTTGCTTTATTACCTCTTTGAGGGAAACCTCTATGCATATGATTTCTGCCACAACCCCAACAATGCATAGGTTGCTTCCATGACTTTTGTCCCATTGTCTCTAACATTCTGGGCTCATAAATATTCGTCTGTCCTTGAGCAGTATTTTTGAAAAACAATGGCTCAACTCCCTTTTTCATCTGTTCCACCTTAATTTTCATCTTGTCTTCCCAAGATTTTTGGAAAGTCTGTCTTCCCCTTTGCTACTCATAAAGACACTTAGCACACCTTATGGTTTATTCTAACATATTAGGGTCATCATAATGTATCTTGTCACTAATAAATGATGGAAACCCACTCAAATATATTTGGATCTTCACCTATTCATCCTTGATAAAAGGCACATAATTCAACAGTTATAAAAATCGTCTTTCATACTCATCAATTGTCATGCTCCCAAGCTTGTGTTCAAAGAACTCCTTGATTTTCCTATCATAGTACTTCTTGGTTAAGGATTTCTTTTGGAAATACGTCTTGAAATCTCTCCAAGTCACTTTCTTCTCATCAATGTGTTGCACTTGCACATACTAATCCCACCACATTGATGCCTTTCTTTTTAACTAATAGATAACAATTCTCCCTTATTCCTATGAAAAATAGTTATGCATTTGGAATTTCTTTCTCATACACAATAACCAAGTCTCTGCATCTCCATCCTTCTTATGATCACCATCAAAGGTAGGAGGATTTATCTTATTCATTTCTCCATGTAGCTCATCCACCCTAATCCTTATCTTATGCTTTCTGACAGGAGATGGACTTGAACTATTGTGCGCCTTCCTGAAATAATGTTTATTGAAACTTCTTTATTCTCTTCGTTTCTCATCATGAGACATGTGTCTTCTTGATCTACTTGTTTTTGTCTCCTTATACATCTTATTTTCTATTATGTCCAGAATTTTCATCAATTTTACATTGAAGTCATCTTGTTGCACCTTGACTCTCATAAGCCTTTCGTTATCATCCTTATAACTATGGACATTTTTTGCAGTAATTTTACAAGGTCTACCAAATTCATGTGCTCCTCCTTGTATTCTGTACTATCAGTGCCCAAACCGACATACATATATCCAAATTCATCATCAGGACTATAAGTCCTCCATGCATATTCCATGCTTTTAACCTTCTACACTGAATTTGTCGTGCTCTTAACCACCGATAATTTTGTAAAATCTGCAAGCAATTAAGATTTGTTAGATGGTTTCATGCAATAACTACATGAAAAATTTGCACCATTTTTTCAGAATCCTTTCCTCGAATTTATTGGATGATTTTAATATCCCAAACTCTAGTGCACACACCCGCACATCACTGTCTTTGTGCACATAACAACTCTATAGCGTGCACCAATGGTTTTTTGTGCAAACTAACTCTACCCTACATGGTACCAATTCTTAGTGAACACATATATTCATGCTAATCCTTGGCCCATACAAGTTCAGTGTTGAACCAATGGCTCTGATACCAATTTGTAACATCCCCATCCACCCAAGCTGGGCCATGCTACTCCATAAAAAACTCTGACAAAGTTATGATACCACTTTGTAACGTACCCATTCACCTCAAGTTGGGCCACATCACACAATATCAACTTCAAGAGCACTAATTCAACCAAACTGTAACATTCCTATCATACCATTGATGAATGTTACTCTAGAAGTATACTACACATAATCTACTTTAAACACAATCTGTGCAATATCTCTTGGAGTAATGCGCTCAGCCTAAACTTGAGTCAAGCCACACAAATTATAACATTGGAAGCAACATTCTCTTTTTAATACAAACTTAAGCAACGAAAATAACTCAAAAATGCACGCACCAATTGTGCACACTTGCATTCAAATCACACAATGAAATCGTGTGCACAACCATCTAGGCGTCGTGTGCCAACTCAGGTTTCACTATGTGTTGGCATAGGGTAAAACCCAGGGTTCAACTCTAACATCGCACCAAAAAAACCCTAACTACTAGCCCTTTCGTCAACACCTGCAAAGCAGGCGAAGTCTTACCTAAGGTAGAGGCAGGGGGGTTACAGGACTCAGGTGTATGTAACCAAGATGGGACAAAGATCTGTGATTATAACACTTCACAAAGTACTTTAATAACACTTAGAGGATAATATGCATTATTTCATTAGCTTTATTAACATCGCAAAACAAACCCTAATATAGATCGGTGAAGTAACAATAAATATTAAACACTTCAACTACTTAGCACACAACACAGAGTTAGATCTAACATTCATTCATACTTAACATATGTGAAGCACTAAGCATCTATAGATCTATCTAACATATATAATAAGCAAAGTAGATTCATAATATAACCAGCACTGCACAAAGCAACTATAAGACACAAGATATACGTGGTTCACCCCAGTGTGGGGCTACGTCCACCAACTGCTTCGTCTTCTTTATTATTTTTCAATATCTTACATTCATCCGCTCATGTGCACTAAGACACATAGCCAAGATTCACAGAGGATAGGAGATCTGCACACTGAGCACCAAATCCTCCTTCCCAAAATTAGGTCAAGGCACAAAACCAACTCCTTTATCAAGCACATAGCCTTACATACACTTTATGTTGCACGAAGAACTCATAACTTCTTGCACTTAGCTACTTAGTCTCTTACATCGCTTCACTACTTCTACCTTACAATCTTACTTATTTATACTTTTACAATAATACCTAATCATGGGTAAACCCATGGGCCGACATCCCATCACCCATTTAAAAAACCCTAAGAACCCCTTGTTGGGTCCATAAAGCCCACAAAACAAGTGATATATGTGATCTCATCTCCGTTGGGTGCTCCTTCCTTGACCACTGCATCGAAGTCCAAAGAGTGGTCAAACTTGACCAAGATTTCCTTAAAAATTGGTCGAGGGCCAACAGGCCTCCAACACTCACCTACGACTCATCCCGAGTCACTCAGGTTTGGGAAACACTGCTTCGAAGGCCTTGAGCTTCACTTGAATGGCCTCGACTTGCTGCTTCACTCGAGCCTCCCGCTTAGCGAGATATTAAATCATCTTCTCTGTAACAGGATATTCCATGCACTATTCCATTGTCACAACCACTTGGTCCAGTTGAAAGTCTTGTCCTTCAATTTCTTCAAACACCTTGCAGGCCTCGTCCTAGAGAGGTTGTAGCTTCTGCGTGACTTCCATTACTCTGTCCTATATGGAAGTAATCTGTTGCTATACCATGTGTTGTTCTTGTGATATTTTCATTCTCTCCATTGCAGTGATTAGCTTCATCTGCACCTGTACTAACAGTGCCTGCTGCTGCGCCTCCTGTAACTATGCTTCCAGTTTCCTTAGCTCTGGATATTCTATGAGGTCTTCATAAGTCTGCGCAGTTCTATCGCTCAATTGTTTGCATAATGAAGCGACGAATCTGATCCTTCCAATTGTGTTCTTAGTGGCTTCCTCTCTCTGATCGGGAACCTCCACCAAAGTGCTCGATACTGCTTGAATCTCCAACTCCGTTATCCTCGCTTGAAGCTGCTCAATGGCCTTAGCAAGCTTCGCCACTTGAATCTCAACCGATTATTGTTCCTGGTGTGCCAAGACGGGCACAGAGAGAAGTGATTTATTCACTACTTCTTTGACCTCAGTCTACTCCACGAGTATCTAGTCCTTTTCTCTCTGTATCTTTGCTTTGTCCGCCTCGAGCATCGCCTAAAAATCATCCTTCTCATTTTCATAGGTGGTTACGTAGTACCACACGAATCGTAGTTTCTCTAATACTTCCTCTTTCTTTTGCTTTGGGGCTTCTATAGCCTTCTCCTTTTCTTCTTGGACTTTCTAAAGTTGAGCCTCTGTCACATCTGTAAGTCTTCTTAATTGGGAGGTCTTATCCCCCAATTTTGCAGTCTCCGACGAGGAAGGCACGATAAGCACTACGCAGACAGATTGAATAGCCTGTTGCATTTCCTTCAAATCCTTCTCGACCCTTTCATAAAAATATTCCTTCTTCGCTCCATATCTCTGTAAGAGATCTTCGAATGCATCCTCCATGGATCCACAAACTAGACTGATATCATCCTCTGTGAGTGTGGCCTCTAGTTGGGGCTTACTAGCACAGATCTTCTTTCTTGCCAAAGGTTTCTGTGGAGAAACCTTCCTCTTCTGCGGTGTTTCGGTAGGGGGGATTTCGGTGGTGTAGCTTCGCCTTCTCCTTTATTTTCTCCTTCATCCCCTCCTCCTTGTCCATTTTCTTGGTCTTCTCCTCCTCCTCCTCCTGCGAGCGAGCCAGATCCATTTTCTTCAGAGGCAATGTCCTCCTCATCAGTCTCTATATTCTGGACTTCCTCATTTTTATTTTTCTTTTTTGCACTGGAATGTCCAACATGCTCGATGCGGGTGACCAAGGGGCTTCCTATGATGTCGGGGTCTGAGAGTTCTGCATCATTGACCGGTACAAGGGACTCCTCCGGCCACTCCTTCGTGATTTTCTCCATGTCATCGTCTACTATCTTGTAATATGATTGCAACTCTTCCTTGATCACATCTATTCATGTATTGATATATATAAAATGTTGATCTGTGGAGAACTTCGCAAAATGTCGATATTGATGAAAGGTGCACAGTGTCATGCATGGAAAGGATTCAATGGCAACCTTCAGTTGTTGATGATAGGTATGGAACACAACGTTCGAGTGCCATTTCTTCGACATATCGTTGGTGTACCAAAAGGTAGAGAACCTAGCGGCCAATGACTCTGATGGTTCGATCTCCAGGAAGGTGGCTCCTTCTGAAATTTTCCAAGCAACAAATGCAATCAATATGAGAAACCAACTAAAGTGGAACTCATATCCCTAATCCTGAGCTTCCCAATAGTATTTCTCGAGCTCATTGATGAGGTAACTCACCCAATTCATTTGCATTCCCTCCAGACACTTTCCTGTGAGGTCCACCATGAACCCTGTGACCTGTGTGGGGTGATTATTTCTTATGAGCTTGCCAGATATGAGTAGGAAAGTGAGGTGCACTACACCATCCTATATAGAGGCTACCTTGTAGCCTCACTTCCATTTTTCAACTTGTCCATATGCTTCCTTGAAGCGCTAGGCGAGGGAGCGATCCGAGGTCTTACTTGGGTAAAACTGTTGAGGGTCAGGTCCCTACATGCTCAATCTTGTAATGAGGTGGATCAACATCGAATCCACAATAATACGTCGGTCGAGCCATAGGTATCCTCCATGGTAGCATGACAAGAGGGGTTTAATGAAAGATTTAACCTCCTGTTGTTGGCCAAAAGGGGGAATCTTCATCACATTGAGTATAGTGGACTGCGCCAACTCCTTAATCCATGGCTGGGAGACCAGGTGAGGCTTCTTCCTAGTGGTCTTCATCAAGTATCTGTGGGGTGTGATCATTGCATAGTTCTTTCCATCTCCAAGGTTGAAGTCATTGTTCTTCAGTAATGGGATCTTTCCCAACTGGCTCCTGACCATGCATATTCCCTTTGGGATGTACACGGTGATCAAAGTGTATTTGAAGTCCCATGGGATGTTTTCATGGTTAACTGCGCCAGCCAAAGGTAGGATATAACCTGGTAGGATTGACAAGATCTTCTTCGCATTAGCCAGATCGCCACGATGCTTACGTCATTGCTTAGTCGTGGGGTTGACACGGCTCGAACGATGTCTAGTCGAAGGGGAAGCCTAGAGTCCCCTGGTCAATGATTCCTGTACTCTTTCAGACATAGCTTTATCAGCCATAAAATTCTTAAGAATCTCCTCGAAGGACTTC
>JASDQU010506179.1:46860-56896 GCA_032191745.1 Picea mariana | reverse complement strand
AGGAGAATGGCCACTAAGTTACCTCTTCATACAGACATGCAATAGGTTACCTTCCCTTCAATATATAATCAAACATTGAGGGGATATTTAGTATTGAAAGAGATAAGAGTCTCAATAAAACCTTCGGTCACAACCTTGGCACTATCCACTCTGATGAGAACACCTATTGATAAATGGGTTCTAACCATATCTTTTAGAAAGGATTTTAAGATCCCTAAAGGTCAACCACTAAGTTTTAAATGTAAAATGGTTGTGGCAAGTTATTTGGATGATATCTGCACAACCCTATCTTAACTACAATCTTCTTTTGGGCCCCAATGGGGGCTTATGTTTGTTAAATTAAATGGTTTATTTTAGGGATTAGCTTGGGGTCATGAAGAAAGAAAATAATGGGGTTTGAAGTATGTGAACATGTGATGTGTTTAAATTTGAAACAAGATGCTTGCAAATAGAATTAAATTGCAATAAATGAAATCTATAATTAGGAATAAATTTAACAACTAAGACAAATATCAAAGTAAAGAAACTATATTTTTTATCCTAGTTAGCTTTCAAAAGATAAATGAGCTTGCAAAAAATTAGTTTTACAAAAGAAAGATATTACTTCAACCTAAATAAGGACTATGGATTTACAAGAATGAAATGTCAAAGAAGAAAGTAAAAAGAAACACGTAAAATATTAAGAATCAAAGGTGACTCCTTTATTGAGTTTTTATAACTCTCTAATATGAAATAAATGGCCCATTTGAAAAACAAACAAACTAACTATGAAAGATACGAAATAGGGGAAAAGAAAGATAGAAAAATAAAATATTTAGACATCACACACAAACCCTAAGACTAGAACAAATACTCATGCAACTAAAGAGGCCTTTATTTTTCCTAAGTTGGTGAAAATAAGGCACAACTAAGGGATATATATCAAGTTAAAGGTATATCCTAAGCATAAAAAAAAATAAGTATATAATGGAATCAAAAGGAGGTAAACAAATGGAAGATATTAAACACCCTAGGGGGTCTTTATCAACCTACGAAATCTCTTAAGAATGCACTTCAAATATAGTAGAAATATCTTAAGAATGCACTTCAAATATAGTATATGTACTCTAAGAGGAAAAATAAACCTTAAAATGATACTCCTCAAGCCAATATAAAACCGAAAAATGATGAAACAATTCAACTGATTTAGTGTATAAAAGTACTATCTTTTCTACGTTGTTCATGTATAAATGTACCATTTTTTCTATGTTGGACTATTACATAAAAATAGTCTATAAAGTTCCCTGGACTAGTGCAATTTCTAAGGGGAGCTACAACGATATGGTGAAAAAAATGGGCCGAAAAGTGCACTAGTATGGAAAAGCTTCAAGGCAGTTGTTGTTGGACCATTGGTTGTCATTGATGTCAACAAGTAGTAGATTGATGTCAAATAATGTGATGGGTGTATTTGTAGAATTCTCCAATGTGGTCCCCTTATGGCGTGGTTCTAAGCATGGCCCGCAAGGGAACATGATTTGAAGAAGTCTACAAGAAACCCATAAGTATGGTTATGGAACCCATATTTTATCACATAATTAGGTCATGAAGGACGGAATAAATGAAGGTAACTCACTCATGAATTTTTAGTCCTATTCATTAAATTTATGGTGATAGGTGGTTTTCCACATAGTTCCTCATGGTTAAGGAGTTATGGCCTTGTGAAGTTAGAAGCCTTGAAGGATGGTCAAGAAGCCCCTTGTTGGTTACAAGTCCTTAATGAAATGGTAAAGTGTTTGTAACAAGAAAGTCAAAAAGGCCCTAGGTTGAAGGAAAGAGGTTACCCCAAAAAAGTATAAATACACCTTAAGGAGTCATTCATAATTACATTCCCTCACTTATTCCATTGACTAACTTATAGTGAATTAGTGATATATTTGACAAGTTTTGAGAGGGTGAATTATGAGGTAGTTGTTGACGATTAAAATCACAACGAAATTTAGCCCGCAAAGTATTTCTAAAGCCTATTATTATAAGCCAACATATAAATAATACTAGTAGGTGGGACCCCCTTGTAGATTGGAGATCAGGACTGGCCCTCATTTAATGGTTGTGTTGTTGTTCAACCTTGCTTACATGGTTGATGAGATCTTGTTTTTATTGGTTATGGATCAGACTTATGATGTGTTGGTTCTATGTGCGACAAGTAAATGATGAATAAGGCATTTTATGTTCTAAGCTCTAATTTTATGTTACTATGGCCTATGCTATTCATTGATACATTGCTATATGTTCTTGGGACACTTGCACAACAGATATGTTAGTAAAAATACTTAAAGAGCAGTTGGAAAAGGGCAAAAACAATATAACAAATGCAAAAGGAAAACGGATCTAACTATGCAAATATACTACACTACATGCATGAATCATTAAAATTATTATGGTTAAATCCTAGCTAGCAAGTTAATGGTTATGCGATTTGATTGAGTTATATGGTTAATATGCATATGGTATATTTTGGAAGGATAGGATGTGGGTGGCACATTTTATAAAGTGATATATGCTAATGGTTATGCGATTTGATTAAGTCATATGTAACAGTGATTATGTTATGGCATAAATTTGGTATGGGTCGCGCTATTGGTTTTAATGGGTGATGGTTTCGATACATGGCTTGATTAATTGACTTAATGGAAGCTCGGTGGCATGTACTAAGGAATAAATGAATTGGGGATGGAGGCAATGTGAATTTACTGGACGTCACCCTTACTCCTTCCACCAGCCTCCATCCTAGTCGGGTTATTGTTCAACTGTGTTGTTGTGGTTACGCTCCGACTTTCAAGCAGAGAGGAACCACTCGGCCAAATCACGTTTTAAGGTGTTTTGATTATAGGTATGTCTTGTTTTTGGATATCCATGAGTCTGCTCTATTTATGAAATGGATATTGGCTCGAATGTATGGGTTTTTCTTTCCTTAAGTGTGGAAACTGTGTGAAATTGTGATTATCTTTGGAATGAATTGATGTTGTCTCTGCAAAAATGTTTTGAAGTCATAGTGTTATTGGTCATTTTGAGCGTTAGCAGCCATAAGGCTCTCTGCCATCCTTTCTGGTTTTAGTTATAGGGTGTTGTTTGGTCTTGAGTGACTGGTTGTCTTCACGCATTTTGTATCACCATACCTAGGCTTTGGATTTATGGGGTTTAATGGTTGGAAGCGCCTTGTGTCATTGTGCATTGTTCTCTTGCGCATTGGGTTGTTTTCGCTACTATGGTCATGCAGTGGGTTATGTTTCTTTTTCTTGTCTCTGTTTTCAAGTCAGTGTCGTAGTTGGTTGACTAGGGAGCCATGAGAGCTATACCCTACATGTGCTAAAGTATCATTACAAGACCAAAGTGGAGCCTTTCTCCACTGTTATTAGCCTTTCCTTTCATGAAATTGTCACCCTGTCCACAAGGTCGATTATGGTTTTCCTGTGTGTGCGTAGTTGGTCTCGGAGGGTTTCACCATCAAGAAGAGTCAATTCTATCCTACTAGTGTTATTCCACAACGAAAACCCTTGCTTCCTCAAGTCCATTTGTTGCTATAGGATACCCTAATGGCCTATTGGGTGTATTGTTGGTAGTTATGGACTACTGGTGTGATTTTTGATAGAATGGATCACTAGCTCGCCCATTGATTATGTGACAAAGGTGTTGGTTTTGGTATCTAGTCACTGCAATTGTCATTATAATTGGATGGATAAGCTCAGCATGGTTAATTAGAATGAGTTGTTAAATCAAATACACAGTCTTTGTCCTTGTGTTTATTTAATTGATAACCCAACACTATTTTTAATTGATTAATGTGCAATGATGCTTCATGCTTAGTGCATTGGCGTGAGTGGCAATCCTATAGCGTGAATCAATGATTATTGTAACTATCTTTTTTTAATGGCATAATGATTATTGCAATCGGGGTGTTTATGTCATTTCCATCCACTATATATGTCTGGTTATTTGATTGCGTCATCAAGGATGAGCACAAGTTTTACATAGTATGGTTTTGGTTGTAGTTTGGATTGATTTGAGCAATATTGTTGCTACCTCCTTGTGTTGTATTGATAGCTCAACACAATAGGTTGAGATAATAATGTTGTGACTGTGTGTTTTAAAATTGTCAAATTGGAGTGTTGAAATCTTGGTAACTATGGCATGGTTATCCACTATGTTGTTATCGATATTAATTGATTGTGCCATTGGATGAAGTCATGGGTTTTTGAACATGGCTTGTGGAAATTTGATGGATTTATGTTGTAAAATTAGGCTTGTTGTAAGAAGGCCAAGGTTCTCTATACATTTTGATGTTGACTCACAAGATTTAGTCCAGTTGTTTCAGGCTGGATTTTTCAATTAGATTGGGCAAGGAGTGGTCCAACCTAGGCCTAAAATGCCTCTCTTCCAAGCTCCACAAGCCCCTGGTAATCTTGTGCCCTGTCATGCCTCTTTGCAACCCAAGGTCCCGGAAAATGACGGATGGCAAGATATTGTCCACCCGACAGTCTCCCAACATCGTGGCTGGACCAATTTGTCCCTACCTACTCCCCCTCCTATTAACCAGATTGCCTAAGATTCACCTGTCCAGTCACCAGCGCAGTCCTCCCATGCTAGCAAGAGATTTGAAACTGAATCCCACCATGCCCCTGACAAAGGAAAATCCATTTCTGCCCCTTCCTTTCCCTCCAATGACTCTAACAAATTTGTTTCTTCCCGGATGCATTTGAGGGGCGACTGTTCTCACGTGATCAGCAAGATTAGGCCTAAAGGATCAGCGCAGCCAAAGGAAAACTCAGGGAAATTGAAGGGTGACAACAACAATCAAGGGAAGATTGTATCCCAGAGTGGAAATATGGTTCTTGAGTTTTTATGTTATTTATGGTTGATGATAGTTGACTTTGGAAATTTTGGACAACATGTTTTCTTTGGATATATGAGTAATATATTTTTTGAAGATAATTTCAAATATTTTGAGATAAATTGTCAAATGTTAATATGATGATTGGAGTCACAAGGAGGTGTGTTTTTCTTAACTAACTAGTTATGTTATGATTGTTATGAGCTAAAGGGAGTCACAAGGGGTCCCACCTGCTAGTTATTATTTATTTATAACCCTTATTATGATTATTACTTTTCCCCCTTAACTAAAAAGTTGGTTGAATCTTTAGTTAACTTAACTAATGAGGTGATTCAACTACCTCAACCAATTCTGATTTTCTTAAAGACAAAAGGAAAGCAAGGAACAGAGAGGAGATAGAAGGAGAAGCATACTAAGGTTTTCTCTTTGATTTTATGCTGAGATAGTTCAATTTTCATTCATTCCTTAATTTATCACAAGACTAATTATTTTTATGATCGCAAGGTCCTATTGTAGACAACAAGATTTAGGGCTGAATTACATCATTCAAACACTTGTTTTTAGAGGTGTTGATCTATCTTTGATAGTCTATGTAGAATTGTCTATATAGACTTGTGTAGAGTCGAGTGGGAAGCAATTTGTGGCAAGTTGATCCAGCTTTTAGAGTTCAGTTTTTTATTTTCTGTCAGAGGTCTTGTTGTATGTTCCATTGGGGATGTCTAAGTTTGACTTTGGTCCTAAATTTTTGTATGAATTTTTGTAAAAGAATGACTCTTTGGTGAATTGGAATGAAATAAAGGATTGATTTATGTCTCATCTGTCTTGATTATCATTTTGGTGACTTTACTTCTTCCTTTACATTTATTCCATCAACTGTTATACTCAAAAAATTACATAAAAAGTAAATTTCCAACAAACGTTTTTATTGATAAAATACTAGCCTAAGCACTTGTAATTAATACTTGTGGGTTAGGATGTTATTTTTGTTGGCTATAAACATAGGGTGAGATTCTCGTCTATTTTTCTTTAGCCAGGCAGAATCTAAAAATGCTTGAGTAAGATCATTTCATATCTTTTCCTCAACATTTATTTAGCGACCATACTGGGAAGATCTTCGATATCTCTCTGGTTAATTTTTATACTCGATTTTCATTGATACATTTATTTTTCTGATATAGATTCTTTGACTTTTTTATTTCTTAATGGTTGTTCATGTTGCAAGGTAGCCCAATATTGAGCCCGATCTTCAAGATCAAACCAACATTTCCTTGAATATGTTTAATACCATCTTAGACACTCCAAGCGCTCGTTCTGAGCTTAACCATTCTTTGGAAACAATTAAACAAGATATTAGTGCTCAAGAACAATTAGAATATAGACGTAGACAACCTAGAAATCAATAGTAACCCTTTTTTTCCTTCAAGTTTTGGCCTTTCTTTCATGTCCTTAGACGCTCGTGCTTCTAGAAGAAAAAGAGGCTTGTCACCTGAAATCAAATCAATTCTATTATTGAAATAGGAATAAGAAATGTTGTGTTGTCTACCCAACAAAGTGCTCTAAGGAGGACTTTATTTGATTCATCTAGTTCATCCTTCTTTCCCTCATCTATCATCCACAAGATGGCATCTAGTGGTGGCTCTGGTGGCACTGGAAGTGCTTCCTCTTCTCAGTGTTCATCTTCATCAGTGATTGGTAGCTTATATAGCCACCATATCCTTGTCCAATCTACCAAAAATCCCACCAAAGTCATTAAAAATTATGGGATTTTTCAGTTTGAACAAGACGCTACAACCACATCATGGCATGTGTCCCCTCCTCTTAACCTAGCATGACTTCCTAAATTTAAAGAGCATCTTCCTAGGTTTTTAGGAAATAACATTGTCATTACAAACGAGCACCTGGTGGAATTTTCTAATGATTTTCATAATATAGGGGCCAATGACAATGATACTTGCATGTACTTATTCGTCAATTCCTTGAAAGGAAAGGCTGTAGCCGATTTCTTTGACCTTCCTCCTAAGATCCTATCTACTTGGGAGGATTTAATCTATTGGTTCTGATCCACTTATGGGAAATCTAAAATCTCAGCCAAGAAGTTAAGGGAATATAACAACATCACCTATAAGGATGGTGAGACCATCAAGTCTTTCAACTTTCATTTCTACAATTTATACAATCAAATCCCCAAACTCATCTGCCCTCAGAACCAAGCTTCTTTAATGCATTACTACAATCTATTGCCTTACCCCTACCACCATAGGCCTGAGGAAAAATCCATTGATAATCTCAATTTCTCTCTGCATACTTGTTCAGAGTATGAGGAACAACTTGAAAGAACAGGTCTTCCCCAGGGAGAATCAGTTAGGTAGACATGCATGTCCACCATTTTATAGCTAGTCCAAGACATGAACAATCATATGATAGTTCTAAAGTGAAGGGGGACTGCCTCATTGCTCACCCCTGGAGACTCATCCTCCTCCGTGTCCCCCCTTAGAAATAAAATTTATAACAATTTTCAACCTAAGGCCATCTTGCCTCGAAGATGGTGTAACTTCTGCGAGGAGCACCACGATGAAACCACATGTGAAGTAAGGAAGAGTGCCAGAGATAACATCTTTGGTAAAATACTAGAAGCTACTATCGTTGTCCTATATTTTGAAAAAACAAAAGATGTCATGGTCATCAATACTAGAAACAAGGCTTATGCTCCCAAGGGAAAATTTGACCCTCCCCGCAGTTCTTCTAGCCCGAGCTCATCCTTAACCGCTGCTACTCTCCAGGTTCCTAAGGTTCCTGAGAGTCAACTAGTCNTCCCCCTCTCCCCTCTTCCAAATACAATATCTTGAATCAGTTTGCCAACATCAAAGCAGATGCAACCCTTCTAGACATGGTTGTCGTCCCTAAACAACAGATGCATCTGAAACAATTCATGGAAGGAAAAGATTTCATTGTAGCCAATCTTTCTAAAGAGGTAAATGAAGAGGATTATTCTGTAAATAAAGTAGGTGTACATAACTTTAGATACCCTGTAAAAAATCCCCCTTTTTATATTTCTGTAAAGATTATGGATAATATTGCCCATTGTTGCCTCATTGATGGTGGTTTAGGCCCAAGTGTGAGGTCAAATATTATTGTGGAAAAGCTAGGATTGTCTTGTACAAATGATAACACCAGAAGCATGCTCTCCTATAATAGTCTACAACAAACAACCATAGGAGGGATTAAGAATGTGACCTTATTTTTATGTGCTCATCTTGAAATAAGGATAACCCTTAGTATTCAAGTAATTGATATGCTTGTAAGAAATTATTCAATCATTTTGGGAAGGTATTGGCAAGCCTTAACAGATGGATACGTTTCACTCGACAGGATGCATTTATCAGTGTCTCATAATTGTAAGAACATTATAGTCCTTAGGGAGGGAAATATTTCACCCTACATAGAGAGTGTTCCACAATGTAGTGTAAACTATAGCGAAGAGTACCTAGGAGTGTATTCCATCTTTGTTGAGGAGGATAATTTTCCTTTTGAAAAAATCAATTTAAATGATGATATGTGGCACATGCACTTTGATGGTTCACGCTCTAATGAAGGTAATGGGGTTGGTATTATCTTTGTTTCCCCTATAGGGAAAATTTATAATCTTTCTTATAGGTTAGAGTTTTCTTTTACAAATAATGTCGTTGAATTCGAAGCTTTTTATTAGGCATTGAAAACGCCCCTAATCTTCGTTGTGGTCACCTTTCAGTTTTTGGAGATTCTGAGCTTGTTGTGAACCTGATACGTAGGATATGCTCTCCTAGCAACAAGCTGATGGAACGATACACCCAAACTATTTGGGCACTTACCTCGAACCTTTTATATTTCAACATAACTCATATTAGGAGGGAGTTGAATTCAATGGTTGATCAGTTAGCTATATTTGTAGCTTCTCCTAATCAACAACTTTTGTCTCACGGGCCTGATTGTTCTTTTCAATCTATATATTGTTCATATATCCCTAGAAATGTAGGATCTAGGAAGTCCCTCTATAACAATGAGAGAATTTGTGCTTTCATTCAAGACGAACCTCTTAAGCCGAAGGATATTATATCCATAGAAAACAATAATATTCCTGGGGGCTTGACTCCTCTTGAGAGTTCATTTTCATTGAGTAATGTAGGCAATAAAGAAAAACAGAAAGAAGAGAAGTTACGAATGAAGGTGGGTGAAACCATCCCCTTGAACATTGGGGCACTCAAATGTTCAACGAACGATAACATAGGTACCCAATGTTCTGATAAAGAAGTAATGAAGTTTCCCAAGCTACTTGGTGTATTTCAAAAGGTTTCTTCTTGGCCTTATGAGGATCTTCGTGGTTTTGATCCTAGTCTCCTACAAAATGTTATTCCCATCAAGGAAAGCATGAAACCAGTTATGCAGAAACAAAGATCTGTTAACCCTACACTTAAAGCAACCTTTCAAAGGGAGTTGGGAAATTTCTTAAGGGCTAGGATTATTTTTTCAATCCACCCTGAATGGGTTCCAAATTAGTTACCTTATTTAAAGACCAATGATCATATTAGAACCTGCATTCATTTTCTCACTTTCAGTCAAGATATTATGAGAAATCCTTTTCCTCCCCACAATATGGCAATAATTTTGCAGCAGGTTGTAGAGTCATAGTTGAGGCCCTTACTCGACAGTTTTTTGGGTTGCAAGAAAATCAAAGTAAAAGGGGAAGATGCTTACAAAACCAATCTTATCTCAGATTGGGGTACCATGACTTATACATTCCCATTTTCTAGCTTACCTGATTCAAATACCTCTTTTAAATTATCTATACACACAACTTTTGAATTGGTTAGTATCCATTTCTATCTTGATGATCTAATAGTGTACGTCAAAGGGATGATAATTACATAAGATTTCCAAGTGTTGTGTCTGGGTCCTTTCAAAAAAAAAATGTCTTGGAAACTAACTCTTACATTTTAAAGGATTTACAAAAGCAATTGTTTTCCTACAACACTAACAGATCTCGCTTGAAATATTGCGAGGGACCAACGTGAAAAGTTCTAATGTTGTTTGTAATTTTTTGTATATTAGTAGCCTAGATCTACTTTCATTTTTTGTGCCTCTTTTTTCTGATTTACGGTAGTTTGACTTATGCTTTCTATGTTAAAACTTTTC
>JASDQU010506179.1:22744-34464 GCA_032191745.1 Picea mariana | reverse complement strand
GATATACAGTAATACACGACTTCTATTATCAAAATAAATGTACAGAGACTATAAAATACAAAGTGAAAGACTTGCGAGAATGGTGGTAGCTTATCTCTGAGAAGAGATGTGATGGCTACTTGCATCCATGAGAAGATGATTATTACAATGAGGCTCTAAGGGCCTTTTTAAGAAAATTAAAATCCAAAACCCTAACCCCGAAAGATGAAAAGCCAAAAGGTTTGTGGGCCCCGATGGGGGTATTTGATACATCAACTTCCCAGGGGCGTAACTTTTTCATACGATCTCTGTTTGGGGCGTTCGATAGCTCATTGGAAAGATCTATCTGAGAACTACAAATTTTAGGTGAGAAACGTTGTTCTATGAATCATGTTGCTCCCCGTTTTCTCAAAAAACATCGTTTAGGGCCTCAAAATGGCCCCGGAAGTTAAAAACTACTAAAAATAGTAAATTACCAAAATTGCCAAAAACATGTTTTGGGCTAGCTGGAGAAGGTGGGTGGACACTGATATCCACCTGGATCAATCCTCCCTCCTTAGGAAGCAATGGTCTCCATTGTGTTGAGTTCTCGGGGGAGAGGAAAAAGCGATTGTTGAATCTAAATCTTGGTGAGCTACTTGCCTTGCTAGAGATGTTCCACTGCTTGGTTTGCTGAAGGTTGTCGCGAACCTGTGGCTATAAGGGTTGGAAATTTTTAACCAGTATGACTACATGATATGACTATGTGCAGAAGGAATCTTTGTGTTTTTCTACAATCTTGTCGACCTGCTTCTGTTGGATAGAAGGTGTTTGGGCCGAAGCTGTGGTGGTTGCAGTATCCTTCTATTCACCTTTTAAATAGATTATGAAGAAGCTAAATTTTGCAGTATGACATACTACCTTGTGGCACTGTTTAGGTGGGGCAGTAGTTGGAACTACCTTTGGTATCCTGTAGAGATGACCCCCCAGAGTAACAATGACACTACAGGGTCGAGACTCATAGATAACATGGCGTTCCACATATATGGTTGGCCCAAGAGAACATCACAAAAATCCAGTGGGGAAACATCACATAATACCTCATCCTTGAAGGGCTGGATGTCATATGATAATCGACATTGCTGGCTGACATGAAGATCTCGTCCTTGGCGAAGCCACCCGATGTTGTATGGTCGCGGGTGTGGTGTTGTCGACAATCCCAACTGTTTGATGACCTCTGTTGCGATGAGGTTCCTCTGGCTTCCKCTATCAACAATATAATGMAATGGAGTCCTCTTCACCCACATATATGAATGAAAARGGTGCTCCCCCTCTTCTGGATCTRTTGGTTCTTCTGGTTGAATTGTTGTGGTTGCGACAATAACAATGGGGTCTGTGTCGATGATCTATCTTTTACCAATATTTTCAGAATCAGATTCTGAATTAGGGGTCAGATCCTTTTCTTTGATCTCGGCCACCAACGACTATTTTGAGGGAMATTCATCGGTGTTGTGCCAGGGGATTTTGTGGAAATYGCACCATTTTCCAATCTCCTTCTTTGTCTTTTTATGACCCTTCTTTTCCTGTGGCTTGGACTRGTTTTCGGGAGACTGTGTGTTAGGGATGTMTTTKTCATACTTTGGTTGTTTTGGATTTGTAGACCCGAATTCCTGTTTGTTCTGGTGCTTAAACTTCTACTCAATTTTAACATCATATCGATAAGCAACATCAAGTGATGAGATGTCCAAAAAATCCATTTCAGTTTGGATGTGTCTGTGTAGAGCCCCACAGTATTTCAGAACCAAATGTCGTTCAGAGTCCTTGATACCCATCTTGGTGCACAAGGTATGGAAGGTATTGGTGAACTCTGGAACTACTTGGCCCCTCTCTTGTCGCAGTGTGGTCCATCTCATGTACTGGTCCTCATAGTTGCCAATGGGGTAATATTGTTCCTTTACCACATCCACAAAAAAATCTCAAGTGGGATTGACCCCATATATTCCAGACTCCTCTGTGGAACTATACTCCCAGTAAGTTTCCCACCAATGTTTTACATGGGGGAGAGCCTTAAGGAGTGCGAAGGTGATCTTTTCCTTATCAAAAAAATTATGAACGGAGAAATAACCTTCTAGCAGATTTAACCATTTATCTAGGGCATTTGCATATATTTGACTTTCAAATACGGGAATATCAAAATTAACCTGTACCTTGAAAGTTAAGGTGCCTCCAAAGTGGTCGATTGATGAAGATGTCCTTGATGCTATCAGGAGGCATTGAAGGATGTGGGAAAAATTCTCCATCATTTCATCCCTCTGTCACGTGAGAGCTTGCCCAAGCAACAAATTGATAGGATCGTCTGCTCCGTTGTTTTTATTTTCTTCCACCATTGAGGGTTTCTTGGGTGTGCGAGAGTGATTTTCCTCAAGAGAGACAATCTTGAGACCCAACTTTCTATACTCAGACCTCATCAGGGACATGCACTAAAAACGATCAAGAGCAGCCTGCTCTGATACCACTGATCCAGATTATTTTCGGCACGAAATGAGAGTGGAGATATAACATAGAAATATTTAGAGATATTGCAAGAGAGACAACAATATAACAGATATATAGCAGAAATAAAACACGAGTCATAGATATTTAGTAATACATGATTTCTATTAACAAAATAAATGTACAGAGACTTTAAAATACAGAGTGAAAGACTCACTAGATTGGTGGTAGCTTATCTCTGAGAAGAGATGTGATGGCTACTCAAATTATGAGAACATGATTATTATAATGAGGCTCTAAGGGCCTTTTTAAAAAAACTAAAATCCAAAAACCTAACCCCAGAAGATGAAAATCCAAAAGGTCTGTGGGCCCCAATGGGGGTAGTTGATACGTCAACTTCCTAGGGGCGTAACTTTTGCATACGATCTTCGTTTAGGGTGATCGATATCTCGTTGGAAAGATCTATCCAACAAATACAACTTTTGAGTGATAAACATCGATCTAAAATCCATGTTGCTCCCTGTTTTCTCAAAAAACATCGTTTAGGGCCTCAAAATGGCCCCGGAAGTTAAAAACTGCTAAAAATAGTAAATTACCAAAAATGCCAGAAACATGTTTTGGGCCAGTTGGAGAAGGTGAGTGGCCACTGATATCCACTTGGATCATAAATTCTTGAGTAAGATCATTTCATATCTTTTCCTCAACAATGACCAACAAAAATATGATTCTTCTCACAAGAATGAGTTCAAAAGAGTCATTCCACCAAGAAGACCTTTCACAACATGGTACCAAATTCTCTTTTTGGGCTATTGTTTTTCTGCAATAATTTTGGTGATAAATAAATAGATTGTATATCTTATGCAAGAAGTGATCATGTGAGAGATAGAAATGGAGGTTATTATAAGACCTCAAAGAATGATTATGTGAGCAACAAAAGAAAAATTTCTCATGGGTTTATTGATAGAAACTACAATTCAATTTTCTCCCATACTTGATTACAATGTTGAATGTTATAAGTGCAATAACTATGGGTACATAACACATGAATATAGAAGAAACAAAATAAAGTCTCTTAAAAAAAATAGGGAAGAATATGCTCTTACCAAGCATAGAGAAGAATAGACAAAGGTGTGGAAAAGAAAGCAAGAAGAATTGAAGAAAGGAAGAATGTGGACTTGCAATGTATGATCAAGACAAAGAAATCCAATGGTAGATTGATAGTGGATGTTCAAAACACATGACAGGGGATCAGAACAAATTTATCATCCTAAAGGAAGAAAAAGGAAGAAACATTACCTTTGGGGATAATGCTTCTACAAGGATAGTTGGAAAAGGTAATCTTAGTCTTGATAATAAAAAGAATAAAACATAGAATGTATTGTATGTTGAAGGGTTAAAACAAAATATTATAAGTATTATTCAAATGTTTGATCAAGGTTACAACTTGACATTTTATTCTAAAGGATGTGAGATAAGGAAAATGGGTTTAGGAAAATTAGTGGTAAATGGAAATAGAACCCTGAGTAATGTATATGTTCTCAATGAAGTTAAAGAAGAAAAATGGTGTATGAGAGTGATATCCATCTCATCATCTCAGTAAAGGGAAGCACAAGATTAGGGAGGAAAACCATTTTCCATTGATGTCAAAGGGGGAGAAGTTGAAGACGAAGGAATAATTGTAGAGACAAGGAAAGTTGCAAACAGGGGGAGTATCATAATTGACTAACGGGGTTTCCATTAATGACAATGGGGGAGATTGTTGAAAATATTGTTGTCATTGATTTCAAAGACAAGGGAGACTATATATTTTTGGAGAATAAGGTGGAAGACAACATGAAACAGAAAATATAGTACTACAAATAATCAAAGAGGGAACAAAGGATTTTCAAGACAGAGGTGGTGTCTAAAGAAATTGTTACAACACATAAGAAAAGCACACTGTGGTCATAACATCACAGTGCATATTGGTCATTGATATCTTCATATGATATCAACTCGATCGCTTGATCTCCATGATGATAATGACCTAAGGGGTCTACTATTTATAGCCTTGAGATCTAGCCAACTTCCATAGAATATGAAATATGTTGTCCACATATAATTGTCGAGTGTTATATTTGACTCCACAAAATCTGTGTTGTCGAGTTAGCTCAACAAGGATTCTCAACCTGAATACCTATGCATCCAACTCATAGTCAACTATTGGGTTGATCGATCCACTTCTTGACTATCTTCGATTATTGTTCGACTATCCAACCGACAAGAACACAGACTACTCGACTAACTGATGTAATGTGTTGGTCAATTTCCCAAATGAATGTATCCACATGTAGATCTACCACTTGATTGAATGAAACCAGGATATGTGTGATGAACCATCAATGCTTAATGTTCCGACACCCCTCTCGCCCCCATCAACACACGTCTCTAGAGATGAATGAGGTGAAATTACATCATTATGACACCCCCCCCATAATTGCAACTTCCTGAATCCAAAGAATCATGCAGAGCTTGATAATATAACTTCAACTAAAGGTTTGGTGAATATATTAGAAAAATTATCATTTTTTCTACAATATTCAAAAGAGACAATGTTCTCATGAACTAACTATCTCAAATAGTTAGCACGGATCTCACCATGCTTCATCTTATTGTGGGTGATAGGATTTTTAGAAAACTATATAGAACTATGGTTATCACATTATATTGTATTCGCAGTCTAAATATGAAGGCTAAGTTCTCCCAAAAGTTGGTGGATCCAAACTTCTTTAATACCTACTTGAACAATGCCATGATATTTTTCTTTTGTAGTCGACAAAGAGACTACCTTATGTTTCTTGCATGACCACACCAGCAGTCTAATGCTAAATTGAAACACATAGCTAGACATTGACTTACGACCATCATTTTTAGTAAAGGGAAGCACAAGCTCAAGGGGAGCAACCCTTTTCCATTGATTTCAAAGGGGGGAAAGTTGCAGACAAGGAAATAATTCCAGACACAAGGAAACTTGCAGATAGAGGGAGTATCATAATTTAATAAGGATTTCCATCAATTAAAAAGGGGGAGATTGTTGGAAATATTGTTTTCATTAATTTCAAAAATAAGGGGAGACTACATATGCCCAATATAAATATTGCAAGATGGAGATTGTTGGAAATATTGTTTTTGKATTTCTTATGCTTAGTTTGGATACCCTRTCTCCGAAGAATTTTTTACTATAAATACCTAGCTCAAATGGGAGAATAAGTTATATGGTTGGAAATATTATTTTGATACCTTTCCAACAGTATATGGCACTCCCTCTAACTCCTTAGGAATGAGGAGATATGCATTTTTCTGTCAGAAAACCAAGCTAGAMAGTTCAGKTCGGCCCTAAAAGTGAGCACAAAAACATTATAAATACAATATATATGTACACATTTTAAGAGAATGAAAGAAAGAATATCAAGTGYGAGGTGCGCAAAATATATCTGAGGTGCAAAGGAGAAGCTAAATAGTATTCTTTGGGTTTAAAGGTGAAATATGAKTTTTTCTTGGAGTTTTAAGGGTGCGCTATAAGGACTGAGGTCTATGATCTACAAAATGTGTTTTTTTGAGGTTGTGATGTTGTAGTTTGGAATTATATTCTTGGAATTATGCTATGAGGTTCTCTAGGGAATGTAGGCTAAAACGAACTAGGGTTTGAATCTATGTCTGGGGTATAAAGCAAGGAGAGGCACTGGAACATGAAAGTTAAGGGTATGATGATATTGTGAAATGCATGAAGTATGAAGCATGCAAGTGGAGTAAGAATTACTTTTTGTATGAAGATATTAGATTAGTGTCTATACAGGTCTGATTGATTTGGTGCTCAATCGAGGATATTGGTGTCTTCAATAGGCTGGTACCTACAAAATATCTTGTTGAGTTGGTGCTCCACTAAGTAGATTGGTGTCTCAAGTAGGTTGAAGCCTTCATCTTACTGTGGGGAACAAGATTGTCAAAAACCTGTATATCACTCTAGTTATCATAGTATATTATATTTGAGGTCTTAATAGAAGACCTATTTCTCCCAAAATTTAACAGATCCAAGCTGCTTCAGTACCTTCTTGAATAGCGCCACGATATTATGTTTACGTAGTCGACAAAGAGACTACCTTTTTTTTCTTGCATGACCACACCAAGGGTTTAGTACTAAAGTGAAACACATAGCCAGAAGTGGAATTACGATCATCATTGTCAGTAAAGGAAAGCACAAGCTCAGGGGGAGTAACCCTTTGTCATTGATGTCAAAGGGGGGATAAGTTGCAGACAAAGGAAGAATTGCAAACACAATAAAAGTTGCAGACATGGGGGAGTATCAGAATTGACTAAGGGTTTCCATCAATGGCAAAGGGGGTTATTGTTGTAAATATTTTTTTTATTGATTTTGAAGATAGGGGAGACTACATATGTCCAAGATGGATATTGTTGGAAATATTGTTTTTAGATTTTTTAAGATTTGTTTGGATACCCTATATTTGAAGGAATTTTTACTATAAATATATAGTTCAAATGGGATCATAAGTTATATGGTTAGAAATATTATTCCAATACCTATCTAACGATATATGGAACTCTCTCTAACTCCTTAGGAATGAGGAGATGTGAATTTTGTTTTCAAACAACCTAGTCAATCCTTACAGGTTGGCCCTGAAATTGAGTACATAAACACTATAAATACAGGATATATATGCACATTTAAAGAGAATCCAAGATAGAATATCAAGTCCGACTTGTGAAAATGAGACCTGAGGTGCATAAGAGAAGTTGAAGAGTATCCTTATGGTTTAAAGGTGAAATATGAGTTTTTCTTGGAGTTTTAAGGGTGTGCTATGAAGGATTGAGGTCTATGATTGTAACAAACCCATAGTGGGGTGTAGAAATTCCATTCTTATTAATAAATAAAACCTCCATTTGGGGTCTCTATCCCATTATTCAGCCAAACCTTTCCATCCATGGTCTCCATGCTCAGAACCGAGCTCAGAGATGGTAGATATACCTCTCCCAAGTTCCTTGGGTGTTCATTGGTTGAGGCAACAGGGCTTCCACGAGGGTCTAACTCAATGTGCTTCTCCCTGAGTTCTTTGATATCCCATAAATTCCAACATTCTAAATTCTATGGCAGAAATCCATCCACCAACAAATCTAATGACTGGACTTGGTCCTTGACTAACTCATAGGCTAACGGGGAATTTGGCGTTCGGCCTTCGTATTTGAATTATAGGCCTAGACCCTTCCCTCCACCTACAATCACATATGACTGCGGGCTATGACCAGACGCTAATATAGTAGGAACCAAGATAACCACTATGTGAATCCCCCAGAGTGGAAAATCTCTGAAGTTCACAATCCAACGCCGCATGTCCTCAGATAATTTGGCAGCCATGATTCACTTTGAGACTCCAGGCTTCGACAGTTCTTGATTCTTCACACACACAAAACCTCTAGAGTTTTGGATCTTCTAACATGCACCCTCCTTTATTCAACAGTCATGATGAACTCCAATGCTTCAACCTTTCGGATTTCTCGACCCACGCAATACCACTTTCCTTCTGGAGTGACTTTTCTCTGAAGTGGCATATCTTCTACCACACGTCCTCCTTCACGGATGCTGAGATGACTTCGTGACTCGGACCTTTGGGATTCCTTGCACCTCCACTCTTCAACTCTTATGGAATACTTCTTCTCCAGAGTGCAGGAGCTGGCAAAACCTGTCCTTATGAACTGTCGGCTTAGATCTACTCTTTTACTTCAAGCTTCAGGGATTTTTGAAGCACCTCACTTCATTTCCTCCGAAGTGGCTCTTCTCCAGAGTTAAAAATATACTACCACGTGCCTTCCTGTGCCAATGACTAGGATCTACTTCGACACTTCAACACTTCAAGCCCCTTTGGAATATCTACAATACTACACCCCAAATCCTCCGTAGTCCTAAAGTCCTAGACTCCCAGAGTTCCAGTCACTTCACCAACCACGTTGGCTAGGTGGGCAAGTACCAAGGGTTGACATGTAGATGGGTCATGGAAGACATGTGCCCTCATCCGATATGACACGTGTCACGTTCAAAAGGGTCTATAGGGTATGTGATATGCACAAATCTATGTAACATGTGGCACTTCAAACTAAGGTCCATGTGTCCCTCGGCAACATCACTATGCCACATCACCCCAGACTGACATCCTTCCAATATCCCTCAGATCTCACGCTCGAGATCCGACCTTGTAGATCCATAGATATATGTCTATGGCTACTTCGGGAGTTCGGGATTTGGAGGTTTTATGGTGCAAGCTCCTCTTTTCTCCCAAGGTTGGTCAGTGTCGAGCTGACCATATCCCAGATATGACAATTAGTAAGGAACCCAAGGGTTCTCAGATCAATGGTCCTGGTCACCTCACGGCTCTGGCCTTCAAGGGTTTTGGCTTCACTGCCACTCTACTTTCCCAAGGCGAGACTCTGCCAAAGTACCATGTGTGAAACCTTCCACTAAATGATAAAACGGTCGAGAAGGGGCCCCAACGAACTCCCCATATCAACGAATCGCAACTCTAACATTTGGGTGTTTTTTTTTTACAATTAGGAAGTTTGACATCCCAAGGCTTGGAGCTCCCGAAGCTCCAAATCCATCAAGAGATAGCTCCTCTCGAACTTAGTGCAGGGTTCCTAGACCCTAGTCATATGGACTCTCTGATGAATATCGAGCTTTAAACTCTACTCTTCGTCGAGTTTTGGTTAAGGTCGTTGGCACGAGACTAAAGTATCTTAGGCTGCTGGTTTGAAGGAAGTGCCTTCCTAACTTGCAAAACTTTAAGTTTTGTAATAGGGTGGGGTAAAATCGTGGGATTACCGAGACGATAGTAGTGCCAAGAGGCTTGATCTGACTCTGTAACCGTGAGGTAACTCCCTGGGGAAAACACCTTTGAGGGTTAAACTGTAGCATACAGGAAAATCAAGCAGAAGTATTAGTTTTCAAGGAAACAAACGTATACACATAAATTCACCATTTCAATACCGAAACCATTTGTAGATATATAAATACATGCATGCAACCATTAATTCCCAATTAAATGCATAGAGTATGAAAACACTTATCATAAACAGATAATATGAAGCGACTGCTGAAGGGGGTGCTCGTTTCCACCCAACCATAGGCTCAGTCACTCCTAACATCTTTACCACTGACCACCCCCGAGCTAGACCACGATGCTTTGAGATTTAATCTTTTCCTTCTGACTCAATGAAAGTTAGGGATGAAGGTTACTCTCCTTCTCCCAGCACAAAGATAGATAGCGACAAAGGTTACTCTCCTTCTCCCAAGTCAATATCTATTTCTTTTGACCAGAACACACTTTTTTTCATAGTTCTTCCTCGAACCCAAGAGCTCGGTCCCTCATCTCTGCACTCTTCGCAGGTCTTCCTCTTCCCACCATGCCTTCCTTTCTTTCCTTCCTCGACAATATTGCATGTGGCCCAAATTCCCAGTCTGTGGTTGTTGGTAAATGTTTAACAGGCAACATATGCTTGTCATTGATGGCAAGTACAGTAGCGAAGATGGCATGAGTACAAGAAGAAGTATCAGAAGTATTTTAGGAAGATTCTCCAGAGAAAGCTCGATAAGTTCAGAAGAGATAGTCTAGAGGATTGTTGGCAGGTTTAATAGGCAAAGTGAGTTTTTCATTGATGGCAGGATCAGAGTGTGCATTGATGGAAAGAATAGCGATGGCAAAGATCAGTATGATAAAAAACATAGTGATAATGGAAGAGGAGGAGCATCAGTGATCATTGGACCCCATCAGATATGAATTCAGACAAGAAGAATGCGCAGAAGAGGAGGACAGATCTTAGGCGTCATATCTGATCATAAGATCTGACCATCGTTGGATCAGGGAGAACCTGCACGTTCATTAAAAAGCAAGAAGAGGAAAAATGTGAAATGCTGAAATATGTTGGTCTTACTCCATTTCAGAGTTTCGTAGATCGAGACTTGAAGGCTTGAGACCCTTCATCATAATAAGGAAAAATCATGAAGTGACAAAATCGCGAAGTGCCGAAATAACTAAATACGAAATGGCGAAATGATCCTAGCCGTTGGATCAAGGTGTGATCTAGGTCATCAGATCCAAGAGGTGAATATGGCAGACCACATTAGAAAGGAAAGTCGTGGACTGTTGGATCAAGAGGACGCATGGAAAAAAATCAGAGCACCACAATGACTCCATTTAGTTTCACAGATTGGGAAATCCAAAGGAAAGAGGTTCAAACTCACGATATGCGTGATCACGAAAAGATCTTGACTATCAGATAACAAAGGATTCCGAACTGTTGATCTAAGCTCCATCTTGGAACTTCGCCTATCGTGACTTGGAGTGACGAGAACCTCCATCACAGGAATCGTGAGATGTGAATTCACGATAATATATGGACCGTCAATTCACCAAGAACGTGGACCGTTGATATGAGCTCCATCTCAAAGTTTTTCCCATCGCGACTTGGAGTGATGAGAACCTCCATCTAAGGAACAACGAGATGCGAGATCGCAAAAAGATCTGGACCATTGATTCATCGAGATCGTGGAACGTCTATCAGGGTTGATGAAGATCATGAGTTCAAAGCACCTTTTAGCATAGCCTGTGGTCACCACGTGTGGTCACATGGAGGAAGGACCTAGTACAGATGAGCTCCTCCTTGAAATTTTAGGGATCGCATCTGGGAGTGTCGAGACACTGGATCATACGAATGTCGAAATACCGAAAAGGTGAATTGTCATTGTAACCAGTGATCACCATCTGTGATCACGTAGAGGAGGGAGCTAGAGTATCCAAGCTCCTTTTCGGAGCTCGTGACATGGAGAGTCAAGATGTCTCATCGCAGAATATCCAAATTGTGAAAGTGAGAAACAGGTAAATAACAACAATACCCTACAGAGTTAATCCAACGGTGCAGGTGAATTTGAGCATAATCGGAGCACTAATCTTGCTCCTCATAGTGTAACTGCTAGAAACCATTGATGGTTTCTGCTAGAGGAGCTGAAGAGTCTTTGGGAATCTTCCAATGGGATGAAGATAGGTCATAGGAGCGATTGACATCTAGAAGAGGGTTGGAGCCTGTAGCTGAAACAGAGAGGGTGAGCTCGACTGTAACAGAGAAGACGAAGAGTCTCAACTGCCAGAGAGAAAAAGGAATCTCGGCATAACACCTAGTGATTATAGACACATGGGTTGAATCACCAGAGGATCTAAAGAGTCTCC
>JASDQU010506178.1:29092-40271 GCA_032191745.1 Picea mariana | reverse complement strand
GGCCGCGATACTTGAGCACGAGATTTCACTCAGAGTATTTGATGCCCATCTTGGTGCATAAGGTATGGAAGACATTGGTGAACTCAAGAATTGTTTGGTCCCTTTCTTGCAGCAATGTGGTCCATCTTGTATATAAGTTGTCATAACTTCCAACATGGTAGTATTGTTCCTTAATAACATCCTTGCAGGAACCTCAAGTGGGTGCAAATACAAATAATGTGGATCCCTATGTTTCCTTTTTCTCATAGAAAGTCTCCCACTAATATTTGACATGGGGGATGTCATTGAGGAGTGAAAATGTAATATTTTATCTATCCAAAAAGTTATGGACAAAAAAATACACTTCTAGAAGGTTTAACCATTTATCAACAACATCTGCATCTATTGGACCTTTGAATATAGGAATATAAAAATTGATCTATACCTTGAAGGGGGTGGTGTCTCTGTTTGAGGTAGATGTGTCACTTATCGGCAGTCATCGAAGGATTTGTGCAAAGTTGTCCATCATCTCGTTCCTCTATCACTTGAGGGCTTCCTCGAGCAACATTTTGAAAAGATATCCTGTCCTGTCATCTTTATTTTCTCCTTCCATGGAAGGTTTCTTGGGCGTGTGAGAGCAATTTTTCTCAAGAGAAACAAGCTCGAGACCCAACTCTATATACCCTGACCTCGTGGGGGACATGCACTAAAAAACGACAAGGAGCAAACCACTCTGATACCACTGATCCCTATTTATGAGCAGAGCAAAATGAAAACATTGATCTATAATATTAACGCATAGAAATAGTGAATAATAACAGAGATACAATAAACCTCGACTTCTATTAAATAAGAAATATGTTGAAATTGTAAAATGCAGACTGAAACAAGCTTTCTATAATGGTGGCAACTTTTCTTTGAGAAGAGATGTGACGGCTATGCTCATTCACAAGAATATGAGTACAATGAGGCTCCAAAGGAATTTTACATTAAACATGAATGCCAAAACCATAGACATCAAAAAACCTAACCCCGAGAGATGAAGCGCAAAAAATCATGTGGGCCCTGTTGCGGTATGTTGGTACATCATCTTCCCGGGGTCGTAACTTTTGCATACAATCTTCGTTTTAGGAACACAATAGCCCGTTGGAAAAGTCTATCCGAGGACTACACATTATGTTGTCAAACGTTATCTAATTCAACAATGTGTTTGTTTTGGGCCTAAAAAACGTTGTTTAGGGCCTCAAAATGGCCCCAGAAGTTTAATACCCAAAAAGCTAGAAAACAATTGCCAAAATGAAAACTAAAACTACAATGATGAAATATGTATGTGAGCTAGTTGGAAGAGGTGGGTGGCCACTGATATCCACTTGTATCAATCCTCCCTCCTTAGGAATCAATTGTCTCCATTGCGTTGAGTTCCCCCATCATATGAGGAAATATCTGTTGAATTTTCCCCCGAGTGAGCCACTTTCCTTGGTGCAGGAGCTTCCCTATTTTGAAAACACGATAAAGCTGAAACTTTTGTTTGCGAGTTCCCTTGACCTACTTTTCCACGATCTTATTAGTGGATGCATGTTCCACACAATCAAGGTTGATATATGTCGGTTTCAATTGTTTTTCTACCTCTGAGGTGTCCAATAATAGTGGAAAGTATGGTTGAAGGAGGTCCACATTAAACATTGGGTGCAAGCCAAGGAAGGGGGGAATGTTGAGCTCAAAATAATTCTCACCCACAACCTTGGTGATGGTATAAGGTACATAGAGGAGTGGACAAAGATTTCGATGGGTTCTTTTAAGGTGATCTTTCTGTAAGTGCAACCAAACTTTATCTCCCACCTGAAACTTGTGTGGCACCCGATGTTGATCATGACACTGCTTGTACTTGGCATTGGACTTCTACAAAATATCCTAAACCTGTTGGTGGATGTGATGGATTAGTTCAATAAAATGGGTGGCTTTGTCATCTTCAATTTGCAAATGGGATGATTGTGCATGTGTGGTTGCAAGTTGTAGTACAACATCCATGGGACCCAATGTTTGAAATCCCAATCCCACTTGAAAGGGGTTGTGGTTGGTTGAGTTATGTATGGCTCTATTGTAACTGTGTTAAACATATGGAAGACTCTCATCCCATGTGAATGGATGCTTGGGTTTGTACATGTGAAAAATATGCTCGATCATCTTGTTGACAACCTCGCTTTGGCCATCCGTTTGGGGGTGGAAGGATGTGGATTTGATGAGATTGGTGTCCAGCTGTGACCATAGGCTCGACCAGAATGTGCTGAGGAACCATATATATTGATTGGATATGATGTTTTGTGGTATCCCAAAATGTAACCACCTTCGTTCAAAGAAGAGCTTGGCAGTGGCCTTTGTTGTTATTCTCTTCTTGCAGGCAACCAAAATCACCATCTTGGAAAATCGATCAACAACCATGAAAACACAATCATTTCCATGCTTGGTTGAAGGAAGGTTTGACCTGTATTCCATTGAGATGGATTCCCAGGGCCTGTCAGGAGTAGGAAGAGGGGTGTACATGCCTTGTTTATTAATGGTCAGTTTATAAATGGCACAGGTTGTGTAGGACCTGATATACTTGCTGACATCCTGTCGAATTTTTGGCCAATAGAAATTTTGCTGCAGCATTTCCACTGTCTTCTCTACCCCAAAGTGTCTCGCCACCCAATTGTAGTGATCTTCCCAAATCAGCTTCACACGCTCGCTTGATGGAACACAATTATGGACCATATGGCACAATAACCCGTCCTATAGATGAAAATCAGTGAGAGCTTTGTTTGTGCCCAACATCTAGTAGGTAGTGGTGAAGTCAGGATCTCTCTCATAGAGTTGGGTCCATCCAAAGGTTTCATGTCTACAAGAGTGTAACACTATGGTTAATGTGACAACTGGAGGTTGGCTGAGGAAATCAATGTCGTGGTTTGTGGTCCTTGTCTTATACTTGATGTTGAGATGGAATTGCTACAAGTATGTGGACCAATTTTGATGGTGGTCATTCTGCAATTTTCCTTGTGTCTGCATGAACTATAGAGGCTTATGATCAGTGTGGATGACTGTCCCAACATGAATATCCGATATAAATTTCCAAGGCCTAAGAAGCTCCAAAGATCAGTGAGTGTGTTCGGGGTTGGCCAATCATGGATGACCTGAATTTTGACTGGATCAACATGCACCCCATGCTAATAAACAATGTAGCCTAGGTACTAGACCCTGTTCATGCTGAAGGAACATCTTTCTAAATTTGCAAATAGCTTGTGTTGCCGCAGAGTGTGAAGAACCTACTGAATGTGATGCAACTGTTCTACCCAATTCTTGTTGAACATGAGGATGCCATCCAAATACACTACCAAAAAATAATTGGTGAAATTCCACAAGATGTCATCCATCATCCTCAAGAAATTTGTTGGGGTATTTGTCAAGCCAAAGGGCATGACCAACCATTCAAAAGGACCTTCTTTGGACTTGAAGGCAATCTTCCATACATCAGTCTGCTCTATTAAAACCTAGTAGTATCTAAACTTCAGATCGATCTTACTGACATATTTGGCCCCCTTGATCTAGTCAAGGAGATTTTCAATTTGGGGAAATGGGTATGAATTCCTGAGTATGACTTTATTTAGGGCCCAGTAATCAATGCAAAGTTTCCAAGACTTGTCTTAATTTTGTACAAGCATGATTGGGCTTCCATAAGGTGATGAGCTTGGGAGGATGTGCTCCTTTTCGGATAGCTCTTGGATCTGGCACTTGATTTCCTCATTTTATGATAAAGAGTGATGATAGACTGATCCATTCGGTAGCAGTGCACTGGGGGTCATATAAATTGAATGCTTGAACTGATAATGCAGAGGTACCCCAGTGGGTAAGGGGAATATGTATTTGTATTCTTCCACGACCTTATCCACTTGCTTCTTCTGCATGGAGAGACCTATCGTGGAGGCCATGGACGTGTCTTCAACCTTCCACTCTCTCTAAGCATGAATCATGAATAAGACAAACTTCTCGGTCTGAGAGATGACCTTCGTGCATTGCTTGGCAGAGATCAAGAAAATGGCGGTATATGTGACTACCTCTTGTATCTTGTATAATCTCTTTTCCAAAGTTATAATAACACTATGAGGCCTAGACTCATATATAACATGAAGTTTCCATAAATAAGTTTGGCCCAAAAGAACAACCTAAAATTCAAGGGGGGCGACATCACACAATACCTCATCTTTGAAGGGCTTGATGTTGTAGGCCAGGTGACATTGTTGGCTGACATAGATATTGCTCCCTTGGCGGAGCCACCTAATGGTGTACAGATGCAGGAGTGGTGATGTCGGCAGATCCAACCACTTGAACACATCTGCTGAGATGAGGTTCTTATGTATACCTCTATCAACAATGAAGTGCAATGAAGTACCCTTCACCTACATATGTGAATCAAAGAGGCTCTCACCTTCCTCTGGTTCATCAGGTTCGTTGGGTTGGACTTTGGTGGTTGTATAAACAGTGGCATTGGTTTCTACATTAATGATACATCTAATTTTTCTTCTATTTCTGACTTCGAGTTGGAGCCTGCATCTGATTCATAGTATTTCACTTCGACTACTAAAGACTACCTTAAGTGGCATTCAATGATGATATGCCAGGGGATCTTATGGAACTCACATCATTTCCCATTGTCTTTCTTTGTCTTCCCATTGTCCTTCTTTGTTTTTGGTTTGGACTGGTTGTCTTGAGGCCTCCCATCCTTTCTCTGCCCTTTTTTCTGTAGTTTGGGGCCGCCTTTTCCCTGCTTCTGTCGTGAGGGGTTCGCAAACCCAAACTGTCGCATCTTCTGTTTAAGTTTTTTCTTGATTCTGACAGCATATCGATAGGCCGCTCTTAAGGACGAAATATCCAGGAACTCCATTTCTTACTATATTTATCTATGCATACTATCTCGGTACTTAAGCACCATATGTCACTCAGAGTCTTTGATACCCATATTGGTGTGCAAGGTATGGAAGACATTGGTGAAATCGGGCACTATTTGGTCCCTTTCCTACTGCAGTGTGGTCCATCTTGTATATAAGTCATCATAACTTCCAACAAGGTAGTATTGTTCCTTAATAACATTCCTAAAGGAACCCGAAGTGCGTGCAACTACAAATAACGTATATCCCTTTGTTTCCTTTTTCTCACATAAAATCTCCCACCAATATTTGACATGGGGGACGACCTTGAGGAGCGCAAATGTAATCTTTTCTCCATCGAAAAAGTTGTGGATAGAAAAATACCCTTCTAGAAGTTTTAACCATTTATCAACAACATCCACATATATTTGACCTTCAAATATAGGAATATCAAAATTGATCTATACCTTGAAGGGGGTGACTCATCCGTTTGAGGTAGATGTGTCGCTTGTCAGCAATCATCGAAGGATTTGTGAAAATTTGTCCATCATCTCGTTCCTCTATCGCTCGAGGGATTCCTCGAGAAACATTTTGAAAGGATCTCTTCTCCCATATTCTTTCTTTTCTCCCACCATGGAAGGTTCGTTGGGTCTTTGAGAGAATTTTTCCTCAAGAGAAACAACCTCGATACCCAACTCTCTATACGCTGACCTCGTTGGTGTCATGCACTAAAAAATGACAAGGAGCAGACTGCTATGATACCATTGCTCCAGATTTATGAGCGGAATGAAATGAAAACATAGATATATAATATTAACACATAGACTCAGTGGATAATAATATATATACAATAAAATTTGACTTCTATTAAATAAGAAATATGCTAAAACTGTAAAATGCAGACTGAAACAAGCTTGCTAGGATGGTGGTTGCTTATATCTGAGAAGAGATGTGACGACTACACTCATTCGCAAGAATATGAGTAAAATGAGGCTCCAAAGGGCTTTTACATCAAACATGAATGACAAAACCCTAGACATCCAAAAACCTAACCATAGGAGATGAAGCGCCAAAAGTCATGTGGGCCCCGTTGGGGTAAGTTGGTGCATCAACTTATCGGGGTCATAACTTTTGCATACGATCTCCATTTTAGGCACACAATATCCCATTGGAAAGGTATATACGAGGAATACACATTATTCCTTCATAGTCTAGCTCCATCAATATTGTGTCGATTGCGGGCCCAAAAAACATTTTTTAGGTCCTCAAAATGGCCCTGGAAGTTTAGGACACGAAAAGCTAGAAAAAAACTGCCAAAATGAAAACTGAAACTACCAAGATGAAATCTGTATGTGAGCCAGTTGGAAGAGTTGGGTGGCCACCGATATCCACCTGGATCAATTGAATATATAAATGATTACCCGAAATACATCACAGATAAACCGATACAGACAATTGGTTGTCATTTAAAATGTCTTCTAGTGTAGTCCTGGCTTCACCATAGTCGATTTCTGTAACATTCAGAGCATGCAAGCTTCCAATTGTCAATACGACAAAGACACATGGTATTTCACATAATAGTTATTGATTATTCATATGAAAAAGTGTATATTTAGTTTTTCAAAATATTATTTTATCTTAACTATTCACCTTGGTTTGCTTTTTTTTCCTCGTTGATATTTTCCATGTGCAGGGTGTTCTCTTTTGAATTTGATCATTTTATATTTTCTTGTTTGGTTCAATTCAAGTTCAATAAAAATTTTATATGCCATGGTTTCATTCCACCTCCTGCATCGAGATACTCTAATAAAGAAAACAACAAAGTGGAATTGGTGTTTAGGGTTTCAAGGGTTTTGAGTGATCCAATTTTTTTCGTCTACAATAAACCACGTTCAGTACATGGTACGACTATCAACTCTTATCTTATTTTAATCTCATAACAATCCTTATATTTGATGTTAGTTGAATTTTTATATTTAAGATGTCTAATTTCACTCATTCTGAGGTTGTAAAGTCAATTGTGATCACTGGGCATGCCTTGTAATTTTTGGGCCATTCATAACATTTTTTTGGCAGTTTTTATTGCACCGTTCAAGATGATAGATTGGTTTATGTACCTTGAATCACCATTTTTTTTTTAAATTCGTCCCTAGCTTCTAAGTCATGTGAAATTTCTTCGTGTTTTTTATCCATGCTCACCACCCTTCATGACCTCGGGTTCCAGGTTAGTCTGGGATTGAATGTTAATTAATTTGATAATTCTCAGTTTACCAACAACATTTCACCCCTCCTCTTGTTCATTACTCAATAGATTTCTCTCTACATTCACCTTAGTTGTTCATAACTTCAATGACCTAATTGTTGGCCCTAGCACAAGGGTTGACATAATAAGGAAAATGCAAAGCTCAACAACATACCCTTGGGAAATTTTATAATCAAGTACAAACTCTAAGTCCTCAATCATTTCACATTCTTTTTGAAAGGCTCCAATTACCAATAATGATTAGTCTTTGGCACTTTCCTTGTTTTCTAAGACGTGGATTGGCATTTGTTCAATTTTCAGTATTGCAACATTTGTTCATTGAAGTTGGTTGCCTTCTTGTTGTTGTCAATCACTTGCAAATGGAATTGAGTTGATTAATGGGTATATTTTTAGTGGATAAGTAAATAAAAATAAAGCAAGTATTCTTATTTAGTGTGTGGGATTCTACTCTTTCAAGTAGGAAGCGAGTTTTGAATGAATATATTCGGTGAAGGAGAGACAACTAGAAACATTCTATGAAAGAAGATAAGTAGAAGAAATTTTTTTCAAGGAGATTTTAGTGATCTCTAGCATCCTTCATTTAAAAAATGTTCTGATCTCATCTATGGATGTTCTTGTTGGGGAGCCACCAAGAAGCCACTTTATTAGAGCTTCATTTGACAAGTTATTACATATTCAATAGTGGCTAGAATTTGTAGGCAATGAAATTACCCTTTACTTTTCCATCACCCTATGAGACACATACAACTCAATGTTGCAATCCAAGCATGAACTATGGATTCTAAAACTATATAGATTACCAGAACGAGCCGTGATATATACAACAATTCATATTTTTGTCTTTTAATTTGTTATATATCTATATTCTTAGAGAAATGGTTGGTGGGTCTTATGAAAATCTACAGGAATGTGTTCATTCAAAATATGGGTTTTAATATTTTATCTTGGTCCACTGTTTTGATTTATAGATCACCCTTCAACATTGTTTTTAAACAAAGCTACTTTGTTTTATGTTTGTTTTTCTTGTTATTGCAGGCATCATATCAATGGCATATATAGAAAATGTGACATCATAAATAATATTAATTAGAACATGAATGGGAAGGTTGTATTTGATGGAACGTGGACCTACAAAGTTCCCATTATTGACACCATTCCCCGAAATTTTAATTTCCAGCTTCTTTGTAATATTCTGAATGTAAAATACATTCTCTTATTAAAAGGTTTTCTTCCAAAACTAATTGTTCTTTGACACTAAATATATATGGTTTTTGTTAGAAGCCACAGTCTGGCATACCATAGGTTTTAGATGTACCATTTGGTGTAGATTACATCAGAGGATATATAACATAGTATCTATTCAATATGGTGGTATCTCTATGTGATATTAGTTGGCATTTGCATTAATGTATGGCACAAATTCTAGTGAGTCGTCATTGCTTCTACTAGCATCTATTCATTGTTTAATAAGGAAAGCCATAAATGGGTATAGGAATACCTACAAAACTCCATCCATATTAACATGAATTCCATCACCAATTATCAACCCTATGCATGTAAATGCATAGATAAACAAGTATCAAAAGAGCATGCAGTAGTGATTAACATTACAAAGAATGAGGCATCATTAATATTTATGAATACTAACTCTCTTATTGATTAATCATTGGATGATTAGGTGAAAAAATTAGTAGAACACCCATGCAATAAAACTTCTTTATTTTGTAACATGATTTAAAATGTCCCACAAAATTATTGACAAATACCCATTTAATTCAATGGCATGGACTTCGAAATTAAAACTTGAAATGTAACAAATCCACATGTTTTTCAAATCCTAAATATTTTTACCATCAAATTAATAATTGCGGGAGGGACATTGCTACTACAATATCACTTGTTAAATATGAATGTCCAAAGAACCTCGAAGGTTCCAATGAAAAGGAAGAAGTACCCTTGCTATCTAACAAAACTGGTGATGAGAGTATTGTTGTATTTGGAGGCACTTCCAACACACCAACCACTGAATTAGGAAATCTATATTGTTAAATATGAAGGTCCAAAGAACCTCGAAGGTTCCAATGCAAAGGAAGAAGTACCCTTGCTATCTAAGGAAACTGGTGATGAGAGTATTGTTGGATTTGGAGGCACTTCCAACACACCAACAACTGAATTAGGCAAGCTATATTGTTAAATATGAAGGTCCAAAAAACCTCAAAGGTTCCAATGCAAAGGAAGAAGAAGTGCCCTTGCTATCTAAGGAAACTAGTGATGAGAGTATTGTTGTATTTGGAAGCACTTCCAACACACCAACCACTGAATTAGGCAAGCTTTAATCATCCAAAATAAACATGTGATATCGGACTCTCATACATATAATTTGAGAAGTTGTTATCTATGAAGATGCCAATTCGTATGCACCAATTTTGATTAGTCCAAAGTCATAAAAGAGAACCAAATGTCTAACCCAACTAAAACCGCTTGAATGATCTAATTTTCTCTAATGAAAGAATAAACATAAACATGTTAGTGATATCTCATTCTCATCCCTACACTTTATGGAGACCCAGTACACTCCATTAGGACCCCAATATATATGAACCAAATTTTTTGGTGGGTGGGTGGGTGGGTGGGTGGGAGGGGGGGCATAATTAGGAAAATGGGTGGGAGGGGGAGCATAATTAGGAAAATATATTATTTCCTACCCCTCCCACCCTCTAAACCCTTGGGAGGGGGGGCATAATTAGGAAAATATAGCATAATTAGGAAAATGGGTGGGAGGGGGAGCATAATTAGGAAAATATATTATTGCCTACCCCTCCCACCCTCTAAACCCTTGGGAGGAGGGGCATAATTAGGAAAATATATAATATATTTTCCTAATTATGCCCCCCTTCCCACCCTCTATATAATATATTTTTCTAATTATGCCCACCGCTCCCACCCTCTAAACCCTTGGGAGGGGGGACATAATTAGGAAAATATATAATATATTTTCCTAATTATGCCCCCTCTCCCACCCTCTCCCTCTATATAAAGGGTGGGAGGAGGGCATTAAAACCACTTATTAAATCTCCCTCTATATAAAGGGTGGGAGGAGGGCATTAAAACCACTTATTAAAACCACTTGAATGATCTAATTTTCTCTAATAAAAGAATAAACATAAACATGTTAGTGATATGTCATTCTCATCCCTACACTTTATGGAGACCTAGTACACTCCATTAGGACCCCAATATATATGAACCAAATTTTTTTGTGCCTTTTCATTGGTGCTCGTTCCATGGCATGTTATAATTGTTCTTGCTCGGAACCACATCTCTCTCAGCTCGAGCAGAAAGTTGACCACCTCCTAACCTTCATCCAAGCAATTCATGCCTGCTTGAGCAGTCTTTCAATCCAAGTGATTTCATCTCTCGAATTAATTTTCCAGTTCAGGCAGTCCCTTTACTAATTCCAGGATGAAAGTAATGCTCTGAGTGTAATTGGGGGAGCATCTGTCCAGATTTGCTCAGTTCGGAAGCTCCCCGACGGCGTCAGTTGGTTCTGGAGTGGCATCTTCTCAAGCTGGCATCAACCGAATCCCCGAATTGAGCTCTCCAGCCCCTATGTCAGCAATGCGCACCTCAGGTGTGCAGGATATGGCTCCCATTTGAAAATGAAATATGTAGTGTTTTTATTGGCTTAGTCTAGGGGTCTTTGTCAAAGTTTTTACTGTTAAATTTCCATAATTTTGCTCTATTCATGAACTCTTGGTTCTGTTAGCATTTGTAAGACATTGCAGTTTGATAATGGCCCCCGTGGGTTGAAATTTTGAAGCTCTATGTACTCTTGTTGCAAGCCTAGCTTAATACAAAATCCCCCATTTCGACTTAACAAAAAAACTATGTTGATTTTATTAATAATAACTAATTAAAAAATACATATGCTTATGACTAAGGACATTGCAGTTTGATAATAGCCCATGTGGGTTGAAATTTTGTAAAAATTTTGAAGCTCCATGTACTCTTGTTGCAAGCCTAGTTTAATACAAAATCC
>JASDQU010506178.1:0-14516 GCA_032191745.1 Picea mariana | reverse complement strand
TGTGGACAAGCAGAAAGGCATAAGGTACAAGCACATGTTAGAAGTAAAAATAACTAAATGCACATATTCAAATGTTTTGAGAATCAAAGTGACACATACCATGATACCCAGACTCATTAACTCATGGAGAAAGACCCACTATTGCTGAAGGACCAAGCCAATGGGATGGATGTTATTGTTTCTAACAAGGTGGAGGTGCTGAAGAAGAAGAAGGATGGGCCCTCCAGGTCCAAGATTAATTCAATATGTCTCTCAGTACTCCATGTCTAGGACCCATGGGCCTCGAGACATAATCTCCTGAGTTATCCCTAGGCTAGGGGATAACAGTGCATATCCTTCACAACAAAATAATTTGACCAAAAATGTACCTTCTTGAAACTATGAGCTAGTTGGGGTACATAGAACAAATTGTCACTCAAACTAGGTACATAATACACAACAGTTATCATACCATTGTGCAAATTGTCACTCAAACTAGGTACATAATACACAACAATTATCATACCATTGTGATATTCAATCTTACCACAACTAGCAACATTGAGTTTATAATTATATGCTACAAAGATTTATTTTTTTCTATATTTACTTAATGAAGAAAAGGGAGAAGCATATTTATCCATATGATGGGTGAAACTAGAGTTTAATATCCAATCACTCCAAGAAAATTGAGTATGCAAGGCCTAAGAAGCACTAATAGAAAACATATAATTATTTTCCATACTTTCTAAAGTTTAGTACTGTAGGTTAGTCGACCTTCCATTCGACACATTTCCTTCAAGCTTCTTCAGTTTCTCCTCTAGGACTTTGGTTTTATGCTAGCAAACCTTCTCCCTATGTCCTAATTTACTACAATAACAATTGATTTTCTTCATCCTAACTTTCTTAGTTAAAGTCTAATCACCATGTTTCTTCTTAGCATTTTGGCCAATGAAATCACGTTCTTTCACATGATTGCATTATCAAATGATTTCTCTATAATTCTATTGATCCTTTTCCTTTAACAAATGTACTTGTTTCTTGAACTCAAGTTTCCCTTAATCAATAAAATTTTCCTATACCCTAATTATTATACCATTGAAAGAATTGGAGTAATCATTACCATCATATTTTCTAGAAGTCCAATTAGCACATAATGCAAAACATAGTACATCATAGGGTGTTTTTATATTCATCGAGATCAACTCTATGAACTACACATCTCTCTTTGGAAAATGCTTTATGCATTAACCCAATTTCAAGTAAAGTTCCTTCATGTGAGCAAAGTAATCTACAATTATTTCAAAGTAGAGAGGATCCAAAGAGATCAACTCTTTCTCAGTTTGCATAACTTCAATTTTCTCAATTTTATTAAATAGAGTCATCAACTTCTTCCAAGAAACATTCAGATAGTCAATCCTTCTCGTATAGAACTGAATCTCCCTAGAGATATAGGTCATTATGACTCCTAATGAATTTTCATTCTTCTTACAATCAATCATAAATTTCTACTAGTCATTCTTTGGATTTGGAATCACAATCTTTGTAAACTACTAGAGAGCATTACTTTCAAAAGTGTTTTCATATCATGTCCCCATATTCCATAATTGTGGTAATTCAACACCATAGGCTCTTTCTTGGAATACATAATAATGATATAGAAACCTAATCCCATATTTTTAGTCTGCAAATAAAAAACCAAGTAAATGTACTAGAAATATATGACTCATTAGGAGCATGTAGAATGGACAACCTTCAAATGATTCATATAAAGTAGGCTAGATCTCAAACCAATAAATTTGATACCATGTTGGAGAACCAAGGAATTAGGTACGATAGATATCTAGGTATTTCATGAATAGGTGGTGTCTAAAGACATTGTTATGGCACTTAAGCACAAGTGAGCATAGTTTAATATACATAGAAATATAAGAAACTGAAATATTTCCATACACAAAACATACCACACATGTTATAGAATCAACCCCTAAGGTCATCTTATATAACACCAAGATGTAACCAACTCCATTAATATGAGGAATACAAGGTCCACTTACATTGGTAAGAGTGCATAACCAAATCCCTAAATTTTTCCTTTTTTTGGTGTATCGATCAACTACTTTAGTTTAAATAATTTATCAATCAAATGTTAGTCGACCACTCAATCAACTCTTCTAGTTGATTGTCAATTGTCAATTGACTATATCTAGAATATATAAATGTGTGATGATCCTACTTATCCCCTTGATCTAACAAAAGACTTGTTGTGTGATGTTGATCATGATGGTATAGCTGTCATGTAACTTTTCTTATGGACTATATCGTACATTGTCAAAGACCTATCTCAAAAGTATCCTTATATGAAAATAAGTGCATTATTATAGGGTGAAGTAGTCCTTTTTATAGAGCTAACGTTTCCATGGTGGCCACTAGAAACATGACCCTTGTCCATTTTGTATGCTTGACACTCTATATGCTTTTGGATGAGGTGTGCTATTCAAATTCAATTTCTAAACAACTTTAGTAGATGTTGTTATCCCTTGAGATGTTTCAGGCTATTATTGGAACAATGCCAAGGCACTCCAGGGGCTAAGATTCAAAATGAATCTTAAAGCTAGATTTATTGTAAGCTAATTACGCAATATTTGGAAAAAAAAATTCCTTCTCTCTCTCTTTCTCTTCTAAAATTATATGACCTTTAACAGTCTCAAATCCTATGACAAATGCTCTTGTATATCAAAGACATATATCTATGAGTGTTTCAAACAATCAATATTTAAAAGGAGAATGAAGTGATGAATTGGAAGAAAAAAAAGATAAACATACAGGGCACTAGTGACAATGAATCATGTAGTTTATGGAAATAGAACATGGTGCTGAGAAATCAAGAATTAAGAATCTCTAACATGTGTATACATACCAATAAAACATGCTTCAAATGCTTAACATCTTCATACATTCAAATACATGGAGGTATCATCTGCATATCATTTAAATGCACAAATAAATGACAAGAAATGGTCATACATTTAGAGGAAATCACTTCTATATCATAACCAAACATCATATAGTAACATTGAACATGAAGAATGTCCTACTTTATGAGAGTGAATAAATCAAATATGATACAAGAAAAAAAAATGGTAGGAGATTCTTTATAGGAACACATATACAATAGACGGATGAATTACAGACTAAAACCTAAATGCAGGGGATGAATATTTGGTTGCCTGATGCATTTATCAATTGACTATGCTCAAGGTAACTCTATGTTTGAAAAAATCCGGTTACAAGAAACTCTTTAACTATCCAAAGTGCTGACCTTAACAATAGGTGCTCTAATTGTATTTTATTCCTCTCGCTCATGTCCTAAAAATGCTTCTTGAAACCATTTCCATCTTCTTGAAATGGTTTACCACTTCTTGATTCTTGAACTATTTCCCCTTTGGTTAAAATTAATCACTTTCACTTGCATGAATTTTTCTATGTTAAAATTGTGGGGTAGATGTGAACCTGCAAGTCGAGAAATATATCATGCCCTGCTCCTTATAAATCTATGTAATCATTTTCCTCTTTGGCTGGTGATCCAAATGGATCTTTTAAATGACAATGGTTGAGTTATTAAAACATGTGTTAATTAACCATTTAGGAAACTGATGAAAGAAGGAAGAATTAAAGGGGAAACATAACAACCATTAAGAAATATACAGATCTAAAAATAAGCATGAATAACAACAAACCATAATAGAAAGATGATAACGGAGTTCGACAATCTCGCCTGCGTCTCCAGGCCTTTGTCTTAGTGGGTGAGGCTTTCTCATTTCTTTTCAAATCTTTAAAAGTACATCACAGTAGTGCCAAAAAGGTTACAAATTTATCTGGTCTTGTTCTACTATATCTCTAGAACCCAAAAAAACCAATGGCACCGAAATCGGATGAACGGATCTCCCAAAGATGGCCTGCAAAGGTGCTCTCCTCAATGGCTTCCTTGCATAAAAATGGCTTTGTCTCAACAATCCTTCAGCATAAACCTTTTCTGAACCTGCTCACTTGGCTTCAAGAACCTCTGGTTTATATAGGCTAGAATTGGGTAAAAAAATCATAACTTCTCCCCAAGATATGGCCTAAAAAAGGGCCCAATATCCCCCAATATTAGCCAAAATCTCTCAAAACTGCTGAGAAAATCACTAAAAAAATCATAATACAATGTTGAAAAACCCACTTTTGGGAAATATACAGGTGCAACACCTTTTTCACTGGCTCATGTTCACTTTGCCTTGATGTGGTTAAAGCACTAAGGCTTGTGCACTGGCCCCTTACCTGTTGGCCTTTGGTCTTGTGCAGTGGCCATATGGCCCTGTCCCATTCCTCCACGTGCTATACTATTGGTTAGCCCCCTATTCATGAGCGTATGGTTACGCCCTTGGTCAGTGGGCTAGCCCGACCAACCGGGGCTAACCATAATTCTCTGCGCTAAAACCCGAGTCATATTGTGAAGTCACATGGTAAGCATTGGGGGTTACCAACAAAATCCGCACCAAACGAATAGGCCATGTCACATGGGTATGGTCGTATGCTGTGGAATATTGCTCTGGAGCTATACCTATAACAAAATGTGTGCCAATGTATAAGAGTTGTTGTCTCTTGTGAGGTTCTATGGATGCGTCGGGGGCTGGGGCTAGGCCCCGACCCTTTCTCTGCCCAAACGACATCACATATCACTTTAACTATAAAGTTTGCACCAAAGGGTTAAGAAATACCATGTAGGCAGCCTGGTAGCCTGGCCTACATGAGGACTTGGCCACCCATGGAGGTCACGGGGTCGAACCCCATAGACCCTCAAACCAACTTTTAGCCAACAACCAAATCAGGGGGGACATGTGGTAGCCCAGGACTAGACCATGTGGCACCTTCACATTCACCCAAACCAATGCCACATGTCCAAATACCATTCATCCACATATTCCACATGTCTGTCCTATCACATGCCACTGTACCTTCCATGTCTTCCACGTGTCATACATTTGTACGGCCTTGCCACGTCAGCACGTGCCATGTTTCACCCTTGTAGTGGTGCCACATGTCACGCTCTGGCTCGTCAACCTATCCACCTGCCTACATTATCAACTATGCATGTCAGGTCGCCAACACACTTCCATGTCACTGTATGACCATACAACCTATACAGTAAGTTTCCACGTCAACACTGTACGGACTGTACAGTCAACATTTATTTTTGCCTGTTTGGAAAAATGAACAGATCACGATATCTTGGTCATACGATGTCCTTTTAATCCCATTCAAGTTGTGTTGGGTTTGTAATGTCGAGGCCTACCCACACGTACGTTTGAAAGAGATTCAGAAAACTTTTATTTTTAGGCCTTCCTGGACCCATTTTGGTCCCGAGATCCAATTATGGATCACACCTCTCCACTAAAGACCTTTTGGTCCTCCAAAAGGTCACTGACCAGTCATCAAGTGTGGGATAGGCCACCCTACTTGTTCCTTGTCTTTAAACTTTGTCCTGTGCACCAGTCTCATCAAGATCAACTGTAAAACAATCATGATAACTAATAGCATATTATTAGCCATTTGTACCCTATCACATCTTACTGAAGCCACTATCATCCATGTTGACAACATTACTAATGATAACATCAGAAATATGGTTGCAAATGAGCTAATATGTTTGTAATACTTGCATGACATTAGCTTATCTTGAAGTAAAGTGTGATTGATCTTCCATTCTACAATCATCTCATGTTCTTTCTTAAGACCGATTACTTGATTTGAAACAATTATAGGTGTGTTGCTTGAATGAGATACCTTTCTTAATTGTTCCATTGTTTGAAGAGATTTATTTGCCTTTAAATGATGAGCATAAACCACATATTCTTTTCCTACTTTGATTAAATGATATTGATTATGTTTCATGTAGAAGACTTTTTTACGATCATACAAGTAAGGATTGCCTAAGACCATCCACAGTCATTGAGTGGCACCACATCACATGTTACCTCATCCACAAACTTAGATGAAATTGCAAACTTTAATGTGCATTGCTTTGTTATGTGCAATTGATGATTGTTTCTTATCCATTTAAGTGTGTAAGGCTTATGATGCATATGAGTGTTTAATCCCAATTGTTTAACCAATTCCTATGAAATTAAGTTAGATTGAGATCCACTATCTATCAACGTATTGACCTTAGTATGCCTCATTATGACCCTTAAGTGAAACAATTTACTTCTAGCATCAAATCCATCACCTATTTTACCTGCCAAACCAACCTATGAGACTTTAGATTCATCACCCGAATCCGATCCCAAGTCTGTTGGTCATGATGTTATTGCAATTGTTTGCATCCCTTTCCTTTCTTTGAACCACTTTGGTCTCTTCTTGGGATGCAATTTCCAGCAATGGTCCTCATCATGCCCCTCTTTCTTGCAATGCTTGCAAGAGGGCTTCTCTTCCTTTGTTCCACTAAATTTGCCTTCTTTCCATTCCAAATAGAACCTGTAAGAGGAAGTGTCACTCTCTTGACCAAGATTCCCCAGTAGGCAACTGACAGTCATCATCACACATCTAGGGGAGTGTGAGCTGACACCATCCACCCATGACTCTAGGTTTCAGAGGATACACGGTGGGAAATGCCTCCACCCCTCTTAATAGAACTAGGGTCCACACCCTTCCATGGAACATACAGTGGCATTGTGTTGCTAGGAATTTTGTCATTGTATATTCAGTTTTAGGCAGTCTTGTCACCTTAAAACCTGCACTTTCCCACATATCATAGCAATGCATTTCAACCAATATAATTTCACATACACAATTTATAGCATAGTGTTTCCTGGTTGATGTTCACGACATCAACCTTTTTTCATCATTATTCTTTGGCTATTTCATGGCCTCTTGACCTGTAGATTAGTCTATAACACAAATCATACATATCCATGGAGTATCATCTTGTGAATGCATTTAATCATAATCTCAACCCAGTAACCATGTACCAACAACTTTAAATGCCAAAAATTTCAAGTTATAAATAGATTGCATAATATCCATCATAATTCAAATAGCGTTAAACATTCATAGAATTGACATTCACATAGGTTCATATGTCTTAAAAGTTTCAAGTGTATCATTAATAGTTTCACGGTGAATAGAAAATAAAAGGTTATTAGGCCTTAAGTAATTCTTGCTATCTAAGTCAAAAGGTGGTATTGCATACACCCACCCTTTTAAAACAAAACTTCTTCCTGAAGTTATGGTCATTCTAAATATAAAGAAAAGAAATAAAAAATTCATGAAACATCTTATATGTGTCTTCTAGGATAGAAAACCTTATTCTATATTGGTCATATTGTACCTTCACTGATTAAAAACATGTTGAGGCTATTAATATATTGATTACAACTACGCCTATTTAGTAAGCACCTTACCGTGTCTCGACTCTATTTTATTCCACACTTTTAATTTAATTAATAAAAAGACACACTTTTGTTATAGATTTATTCCTCCTAAGTTCCATATATGACCCCCATATATAAAGTATAATCTATTTGTTTGTTCACTAGTTAGAAACTTAGCTCATCATCAGTTCTCTACTTAAGTGAATCTTATATTGAGTTTGATATAAACTTCATTAAGTCATACATGCAATCCCACTTTGGATACCTTGATAATTATAAACAATAATTACTAACTTTGATGCATTACTCTATATTTACAATACATATGCCATCATATGAGATTGGCATATAAATGTTTTTTTTTTTTTTTTTACCAACATAGATTAAGGAACTACTAATTGATTGTTATATGATGTCATCACTTCAAGGTTTGTTTAGTCACTGTCCCAAATATCACTCTTTTCTTAAGTTATATACATTAGATCTTCAACCAAATTAATTGTCGGGTATAGAATTATCTTCATCATAGTTGAGGAAAATCATGATTTCTATCAACAATTCACTATTTACAAATGTTCCTATCCACAAAGAACACCATGTTGGTATGTGGGTTAGCAAACATTTTTAGATCAAGAATAAATTTACAATAACAGTTCATTCCAAATTAGTTAGTCCTTGTCATTAAGGTGTTCATTTCTCACAATCGTACTATGTATGTCTCAAAAGTATCCTCTCTATACCTACATGATACTTATCAACTCTGGTCACTTGCTCCTTTCTTTTCCCTTTATAGAACTTTCAAGTTCTATACCCCTGCTATGAGATCATTTTAACAATCGGAGGCACATTTCGAGCATTCATTTTCTAAAAAATTTTCTTCACAAGAAAGAAAATAAAATAAAATAAATCCTTCTTAGTGAGCAAGTAGTTGTTATATTTATTAATGCATTTCAAGATGTGAGATCACATTTAGATAGCTATCCCCTCTTATAAGGGACTTGTGCATAATAATCCATTAGAATTTCTACTACCAAATATATTTATGGGCGAAAGTGTTTCCTCTTCCCCAAGGGATGCCCCCTTGTCACAAAGTGATCTCTCTAAATCACATCAACTCCTTCCATGGGCACTCTCTTCATTCCTTTTTCTTAATCAACGAGTGTCAACTAATGTACTTATCACCCCTCTTACTAGAGTTACAATTCCTTCACAAGGTATATGTGAACTCCACTAATTTGGTACGATTAAGTCAACACAACAATTAAACATGATTTGACTCAACATCATACTAGTCAGTAGAAATTTGTCAATATACCCCTTTACACAATATGCTATAATTAAACATATGGTCACGATATTTCACTTATCATTCTAAACTTAATTTATAGGTTCACAACATAGGCCCACTTATAGTATCCCTTGAATGTTTATAGGATCATGGAACTAACATAAGCACTCGCTAGAACACTATGTTGTCAATGTCACCATACTAACATGAATAATTATTGAATATAATACACAATTCTTGCTATGGAAAACTCAACATTACACCATTTCTAGGGTCAAGACTCTTTCCCACCCACACTTAATTACAAAGGCGTCGCATGTACATTAACTATACTCCTAAGCTAGCAAAATTCCATATATTGTACCGCATATCAATTTCTTCAAAACAAATTGGTAGTGTTTCCATTAATTGACCAAGAGTCATCTAACTACCTCTCTTGGAAAAACAAATGGTGTTGCATAAAACCACATATCTTTTCATCCACAATACATAAGAGTTATGTGGGGGAACCATCATTTGTTTCCACTCATAACAAAAGAACACCAAGATAGATTACAACTTGTTGACCTCCTCACGAAATCAACCTTTTCATAAATCACATGAAATCAATGTCCCTCTTACAATATCCAAAATAAATAGTAAAATGTATATTTTATTTTACTATCTTTAAATAATAACACTTTTATCAAATTTGAAGATACTTAAATAATAAGAATTTCATTATTGTGACCCAATCCTTTTATTTTGTTTGCTTATAATTGACCTTCCATGTTAAGAACTTCAATATATATATATAAGTGACTCACACCTGTTTCATTAATGATATTTCTCTTTTGAAATCTTTACTTACACATTTCAAAACATATTAAAAGTTGATATGGGAAGACATTTAATAGAGTGAAACAAGGTAATATGACTAGTCAAAGTCTCAACATAGACACGTAAACGTAAGCACTCTTGTATGATTTCTTTCTCATTATGATTTATCACATAAACTCTGTCACTTGTCATTACACATTCATTTTCATATATATATTTTAAAATATTTAATAAATATTATCAAAGGTAATAGGTTATTGAAAATTTTATGAAACTGTTTAAAAACAAATTTTATGAGAATAAATAAATATATTATATTTATTTATTTAATTGTTGTGGAAATATGTATCTATTGTACATTACCATTACCATATATATATATATATATATATGATTTTACACATTTAATTTAAATTGTAATAAAATTAATTAAAAAATATTTTTATAATATAATTTCTACTTCTTCATATATATATAAGATTTTATATATTTAATTTAAATGGTAATAAAATTAATATCTTATATTATAATTTCTAATTATCCATATGAAATTGAATAAATGACATCTACAATGATTAATCGAGCATATATATAAGATTTTACATATTTAATTTAAATTGTAATAAAATTAATATCTTATATTATAATTTCTAATTGCCCATAATAAATTGAATAAATGACATCTACAGTGATTAATCGAGGGTGTGATTACTATGTGGGCGTATTTAATTTGAAGATTTTATGAAGCATTTAATTGTCATTCCTTCATCTTCTCACAGAGTTACCAGTCTCAATGGTGTGAGTCATAAGTGTGCCTGTACTTCTTGCAGTCCACCTCGGTTTTAGCTTGGGTTCCTATGACCTTGACTCTCTCAGTTTCCCTTTATTTTAATAACATTTATGTTTGTGGGAACCTTTCACTCCATGGCTCTCTCAGTTTAAACACTCACAAAATCTTTAAACATCATCAATTTGTGATAAGAAGAATCTAGATACTTTGTCCTTTCATCTTTCCAAGCGGCGTTCATAGTCTGCGTGGAGCCATCGTACATTAAAGGAACCATTTGTCATATTTGATTGGTTAGGTATACATAATCGAGTTACCATCCCAGGCTTTCACAAACAACTAGTTTACTTTTGAGTGGAAGAGAAAGAGAAAGATGTAGTGAGAAAGGAATGCCCTTCATTCTCCCTAGCCTTAGGTCCTGAGCTGGGATATGGATGTAGCAACCAAAGGCAAAAAACAACTTCCTTTCAATGTTCTGACAGAAAAGGAGAAGGAAGAATGCGATGGTGTTGATTTAGTTTAGATCCATGTGTACTGGAAGTACCAGATGGTTTGCAATTCCCCTCAACAGACAACTGACATGGTTCTCTTTCAAGCTTTTGGTTTCTCATCTCAAACATCAGGTCATTGGCAGGGATGATTTTAAGGATGCAAATTTATTTTAAAATGTAGAAACCTTGGCGAATATTACTAATCCTTCATATGTCAACTATAAATGTTTGGTGATACTTTTTTAAAAATATTCAAATTTCTAAGTATTTTATATAGTTTTTATAAAATTTTGGCAATTTTTAAGGTAAAATAATTTTATCCTATAGAATTCGGGCAAATCATTTTTAAAATAGTGAATCTCATTTTTGGAAATAGCATGGAAAATTAGCCCATGAGCGAAATTTAGCCCCTAAAATCATCCCTGGGACTCATTGGAATAATATTTAAGTTGTCTATCTACTACACTTCTATTGTCATTCAGGGATTCCTTGACATAAATTTAGATAAGCCAGAAGCTGATAGAATTTTGGTATGAATTCCTTCAGATATTTTTGTCCCTAATTTATTTGTCCAAAACGAACCGTGGTAGTCGTTATTGCAAACAGAAACATGAACACCTTCCTTAGAGCCCTATAATGGTTGTTTACTGTTATATGAATTTTGTGGAAGCCCTTTTTTTCAATTTCAGTTGGTTTGGAGTTTCACTATATTCATGCATCATCTTGGCATGAAAATCTTGTCCATTTCCTAGCTTCTCTTGGGGATCAAAATTGTAACGAAGAAAAGGAAATGGAAGTCATTGTGTGCATTTGTGTGTTGTTGTTATTGTCAATTTATCAGTCAAAATATGATGGTTCTTTTACTCTACAGGATAACTACCTTATAATAGACTGTGGATCAAAGAGCAACATCATGGTGGGTGGAAGGATCTTTAGTGCGGATGCCCCTTCCTCAAATTTGTCTATTGACGCAAATGAAGAAATATTTGCTAACACCACAAGTTCCAATCTATAGGTTCTTTCTGGCATCTATTTGACAGCTCGAGTATTTACTCAATAGGCTCAGAGGCATATATCAAATGCCAGGTATGATCTATCTGATGCTACACTTTAATCCCTAAGCTTTCATCATTCCAAACAATTGAAAAAAAACCCTATCACATTTGGATTTTCCATCGAATTTCAGTCGAAATGTTCACTGAAAGGAGATTGGTTGCACAAGGAGATTAACAATCCCTGCCACTTCTTCGACACCTAAATACCTGCATAGGCCAGCGGAAAATATTTTCTTCTACAAATCTATGGAAATCTCCAGGGTTTTCGTCACAAAGCCCTTTCAACGGCAATGGCTTTTTCCCATATCACTTGTTCCTTTGCATTTACAGACGAGATTCATGTATTTCTTAGCCATTCCTCAAGATTCTCAGGATGAGCATTTTTCAGAGCTCGATGCAAAGGAAATGAAAGAAGACAAGGGCTGTAAAGATGTGATTACTTATAAAGTGCCCAGTCTCACTTCTATTTTCTCTAATCAATATGCGAAGAAAAGTGTAATTTTTGTCACTTATATTCCCTCTAAAAAAATGAGAAAAAAAGTGTGAAATCTATCACTTCTATTCCCTCTAAGAAAAAGGAGAAGCAAAGTGTGAAATCTGTCACTTCTATTCCCTCTGAAAAAAATGAGGAGAAAAGTGTGAAATTTTCCACTTCTATTCCCTTTGAAAAAAAGGAGGAGAAAAGTTTGAAATCTTTCACATCTATATCCTCAAAAAAAAAAACAAGAAGAAAATGGTGACATCTGAGCAGTAGCAGAAGACGACGTTGAAGATGAAGAAGAAATTCGAGGGAGTTTCGAATATTATCAAGCATCCATGGCCAGAGTGGGTTCAATTTCTAGAGCATTTGAACTAAAGAGGGTACCTGAGCAAGGCATTTCATTTTCAAGGGCCGATAGAACTTCAAGGTCTTATAACAGAGGGAATCTATGCTTTTATCAAGTTTGCATCTTTCAATTTTGCTGAGGACCATGTTAAAATCTCAAAGTGCATACATTCCATAGCAGTCTATCTTCCCTCTTCATTGATCTCAGAGGTAATTTTCTGGTGCTTTGTTCTGGTGTTTGTATGCCATTTATTTATCCTTGTTGTTATCACTGAAATTTTGTCCGCACATGGCGACAAGAACTTCGCATCATCAAAACAGCAATGAAGTCATTCATGGCACTGAATTAATTTCATAGCATTCCAGAAGGGTCAAAAACTATACAAAGTAACCAAAAATTGAAGGGCGCTTTACAGTAGTTTGTTGCACACGCACATGCGCAGGACAAGAACGTACTATGCGCGCATGCGTGCACGACGCGCAACTGTCAGCCAAAAACCCGCGCACCTGCTAGAACGATGCATTTATTGAATTGGTCGGCCTCCCAACCACTTACGAACCAGCTCCCAATCTGATTTGACTCCCAAATCCGAGCTGAATCCGCAGGGTAGGCGGGTTAATGACCTAATGAAGCCCTAAAGAGCCCCTTTTCACACTGTGAAGAGGTTACATAATCGCCTGGTGATCTGCTATAAAAAGCCATGAAGGGACATTATTTTCGTAAGGAATTTCAAGTATTGTTATGCTGCTGAGATTGTCAAGGGCTCATTCTTTGACGATAACACATCGGAAATATTTCTTTCTGCTGGGAGTTCTTTCACCATCATCCTCAGTTCTTTGCATTGTAAGGGAAGCAAGTTTGTGAAGGCCTCAAGAGCCTTCCTTTGGGGGAAGAAGGGACCACAATTCTCTTCCTTCATCGTTCTCTGATTTCATCAATTGACCAGCTCAAAACCATTGGTGAATCGGTCTTTGTTGTGTTTATTGTTTCTTTATCCGCATGTTCACAGTTTTAATTTGTTTTCAGTTGATTCTAGTTTATATTTTGTTTTGTTTCCTCTAACCTTTCCTTTCACAGCTGTTATGCCCTGCAAGACCCAACAGGGCATGTAAGCACCCTCGATTTGTTCACCAGGTGACGAATTGGGTGCAAACAGACTGGCAACTCCGCTGGGGAGTAGGTATCAAATCCTCCCTCATTTGGGTTTATTTTTCTTTCCTTTTGGTTTTATTAACTTGCAGGGACACAAACCGGCCTCTGCTGACCTGCTAACCAGTCAATTCACAGGAGAATTGAGAGAAATCCATCTGGAATTTATTTCTCGGTAACTTGTCACAAGCGCGGGGGTATTCCACCCCACAGACGCGCATCTTGCGTACATGCGCCAGAACAACGTTTTCTCGCTGTGTGCATGCGCTTTAGTTCTCAATACGATCAGCGCGCAGGCGCCATATGCGCCTCTGTCTACACTGAAGGCCGCGCACCTGAACTAAATTTCTCATTGTAAGGTTTTTTGGATGTGGGGAAAGTCATTTTCCTTCTCAAGAATGATGTTATGCATTCTCTAAATACTGCACCACTTAGACCCCTAAACTTATAAAGGGGATAGTCAAACAAACATAAGCACTTAGGTGGATAAAAATCATTTTCCCTTATTTTCTTTTCGCCACACAGATGGCTTGATTTGATTTATAATCTAAGGAACACATCAATTTTAATCACATCTAAATCACATTTGGGACTAGAAGTTGGAGTAGCAATCCTTGAGTATGCTCTTCTCTTGCGCAATCAAGCGATCTTGAGAATCAGAAAGAGATTGTGAAAACAATCTCATCTCCCTTAACAAAATTTCAAAACT
>JASDQU010506176.1:56261-70328 GCA_032191745.1 Picea mariana | reverse complement strand
CGTTGTCAGGATAGAGCAAGTGGAAGTGAACATTGAGAAGGTAAAAACTAAAGTAGACTTTCAAGTGATCAGGATTATGGATGACTCATACCCCTATCCATCTCTACTTGGAATTGACTGGGAATTAGATAATAATGTCGTACTAAATATGAAGCAATGGTAGATGTCCTTTGAGATAGACACCTTGCAAATTATTGTGCCATTAGATCCAAATGAGGAGGACAGATACAATGAGCCCGTGAATGAATATGCACAAAGCTTGATCACAGAAAATATATAAAACATCACAGGTCACAAGGAAGACTATGTAAATATGACAGTCGATGGTGAAGTGAGCTAGAGAAGTTTGCATTCCAATGACACATATTCAAAGGATGTAATGGAAAGATGGCATATTAAGATGTATGAGGTATAAACCAGGAGAGGTGCACGAATCACCAAAGCGGTGTGATAGATTAGATCATAGTTGNATATTTCTAGCACAAATGGGGGAGATTGTGTTTGAGAACCAAAGGATTCAGGCCATGGACATAGTATTCAAAGGAACTCTTACACGCTAGTGGGTGACACACTATGTAAATCTACAGGAGTGGGTGCAGGTGATGGAGTGTGTCAAACTAAGGTTCTATCCCATGAAAAAATTTGAATTAATGATCCAATACAAGGTGACCAAAGTTCCTTAGGAACATATTTGTTTCTATGAGAGTTGTTGGACAATCAATAATATTCCTAGTACACAATGGGCTCATATATTTTTCCATACCATGGATATGGTATCTAGAAGCTAGTATATCCTGGAGGAGACAAGAAGGAAAACATGGGACTGGAAGGAAGTGAGTAGTCAGTTTTTCCAATTTTCAATTTTATGTCAGAGGTCCCTGCATAGATGGAGGTCTTGTTAAAAATCGAGGATTTCATTTTCCATTGGCATCCCAAAGACACTACGCAGAAATTTGTCTACACATACCATAAGCCGATGGAAAAATTGAAGCAATCAGTTTATTGTTGGAATGTTAATAGTGGCGGCATGTAGTAAAACGACCCTCTAGGCTTAAGGATCAATGAAACCGAGGGAGAGCATGTAGTTCAAGGAAAGGCCTCTAGTAGCACTACGTAAGACTCTATGTGACCATTTAAAACAAAGAAACACAATATAGGCATAGAAGAAGCCCCTAATATGGCTATAATTGGTGATTATTGGGATCAAGAAACAACGATGCAAGTGGTAGACTTGCTAAAATAATATGAAGAATTATTTCCGAGTAGCTTTTATGAGATGAATGGAATTACAAGATCCCTCGAAGAGATGAAGATTCAATTGAATCCAAATGATCAGCCAGTCAAGAAGAGACCATATCGACTGAACCTGAAGTACAAGGAAAAAATATGCAAAGAATTAATTCAAATGCTAGAGCCATGAATCATTATCTCTATGGAGGATTCAGACTGGATTATCCAAATGGTGGTGCAACAAGGGAAGACAGGTGACCTAAGAATTTGTGTAGACATGCACAACTTAAATGCAGTATGTGTACATGATCCCTTTTCAACACCATTTATAGATGAGGTAATGGAGAATGTGGGTGGGAACGGAGTTTACTCATTCGCATATGGCTTTTCAAGCTATCACTAGATGTGGATCATGGAAGAGCACAGAGCTAAGACAATGTTTGTGACATAGTGGGGTTCATTTGCATACATGGTAACACCATCAGCTTGAAGAATGCACCTACGATGTTTTCTAGAATTGTGGTCATAGCCTTTAAGGACTTCATGCATAAGTTTTTGGGGGCATGCTTAGATGATTGGATGGTGTTCAACCTGCTTAAAGAGAATATGTAGGTACTATGATTGATGTTAGATAGATGCAAGCAATTGCAGATCTTGTTAAAACTGAAAAAGTGCATCTTTTATGCATTGTTTGGAATGTTATTGGGACATGTTGTATGCAAGGAAGACTTGCTAGTAGATCAAGAAAAGATTGCAACAATTGTGGACATGTTGACCCCCACTTTTGTAAGAGAGTTGTGTGCAAATTTGGGATACATAGGTTATCATAGGCAATTCATACAGAGTTATGCAAAGGTTGTTGCGTTGTTGGAAAATATTGCGCAAAGATACAAAATATGTCTCGACCCAAGAATGTCAGGAGGCATTGGACACATTGAAAGAGAGATTGGTGACTACACTAATATTGGTATTTCCATATTGGACCAATATATTACATGTGCATGTGGATGTGTCCTCTATTGCACTTGACATGGTTCTTGCACAGCCCAAAGAAGACAACATTGATCATCCATTCTATTTTCCAACAAGAAAGCTATATGATTCTAAAAAATAATTATGTGAGCATGAACTAAGGAAGTTTCAACATTACTTACTTGGAACTTCCTTCAAGATTTTTATTGACCATTCAACTCTCAAGTATTTGGTCAACAAGCCAGTGTTAGGGGGGAGGATATATCGATGGATTTTTCTTTTCCAAGAATTTGAGTTTGAAGTAGTAGTCAAGCCCACCAAACACAATGTTGGGCATAACCATTTTTCATGGATAGAGTCAAGGGAAGCTTGAGGTAGTTTAAATGATGAGCTCTCTGATACCCATCTCTTCAAGGTTGAAGTGGTGCCAAATCGACTAGTAGAGATTGTAGCATACTTAACAACATGTCACGCACTAGAGGGGTACACTTAGACAAAGCATAGATAACTAGCGACCCAAAGTACCAACTACCAATTGATTACAACACACTTATACAAGCTTGACGCAAACAAGATCTTGTGCAAGTGTGTATTATAACATAGTATGACATGGTCCTCTACGAGGCACGTAAAGGTGTTGCAAGGGGACACAACACAGGAAAGGAAACTACACAGAAAGTGTTACACGCAAGGTTATGGTGGTCGTCAATATTTGAAAAGGCCAACATAAGCGTTGCAATGTTTTCCAACAAATCGAGAAGCCTTCCAGAAGAGATGAACTGTCACTTTTCTTGGCCACAGTGTTAGAGCCATTTGACAAATGGGAAATTGATTTTGTGGGTACGATCAATCCTCTTGCATGCAGAACCAACACATGATACATTATTACAACCACACAATAGTTGACGTATTGGTCAAAAGTTACGTCGATGAAATATTGTGTTGTAGAGACAACCACATGCTTCATATTTGAGAATGTTATCACTAGGCTTAGCTACCCAAAAAAATTTAGCAGTGATCAGGGTGCACATTTTTTGAATGACACCATCTGCATGATGTTATCACATCTTATTGAGAGGACAAGTAAAAGGATCAAAAATCAGTTACGAGAATCACAAGATAAGATCATCCAATTGAGGGAGGAAAAAATAGCACACATGAAGGATGCATTTAAAATCATTAACCAGTGTCATGAGCCCATTGATAACAACAAAATAATGGTAGAAAGCTCTTTACCTTTACGCAGTCAACCCAAGCATATCTACTAACAAAAATTGTTTTTAAAGAAAGAAAACAAAACTCTGAAACAAAGACTAAAACAAATTGAAATTGATCATGAGTCTAAGAGGAAGTTATAATTTCTTACAAAAGTAGATGAGGTGTAAGATCCTTGAGCTGGAAATATTCAGTTTTGTCCTTTTTGATATTTTTCCATTATAAGCAAAGGGATAAAACCCAAACCCTAATTTTGTAGCTATTATGAAACTTGCAAGCTATATCTCTTTTCATAATAATTCTTGTTCAAGGTTAGTTTATTAATATTATGTTCAACATATACATAACCTAGAAACCCCAAAAGTGGAGACTATGATAGTTAGCATTGGAGATAAGAAAAAGCAGAAATTGTGCAGTGTGGGCAAACTACACAAGTGTTGTAAGTGTCATTTTTTGCAGAGATGGGTTTCATCATGGCAGACACATATTGGATGAGATAGGAAATGTTGAAGGTGATATTAAAGCTACTTCATCACAGGAATATATACAGGTTATATCAACTTGAAGCTAAGTCTCATTCTGTAACCCTATAGCTTCTACGGTTTTGAGTTTTCATGGACAAATCAGTGTTTTAAGGAATGATGAATGTTTCCATAGCTCTATATTATGTGTTTCAAGTTCATATGTTAGTAAATGGTCATTGGGTTTCATCTCCAATTCAAACAAGCAAAGAAAATTGAAATAGGGCACTCGTTGCACAAGTGTTGTAGTTTCTAGTTGCATAGCAAGCATGCTACGCAAGTGTATTTTTATCATAACTCTTAAATCGTTAGGCCGTTTTTCATGAAAGTTTTAAAGGAGATGCATGAAGGTAATATGAATAATCTCACTTAAATTACAGGTCAAAATTCTTCATTGTTTTTTAGAAATGAGCCACCGTCATCTACATCCCTTTTTGAATTTTCTCGAGATCCGTGAACTGGGTTTTCGCCAAATTTCTTCAATAGAAGCATAATGATGATATTAAGTTTCTAACAAAAATTCATCCTGACCCAGTTTATCTTTGAGAAACAATCAAAAGATACCAACTGCAGAAATTTCATTGTGCAAACACATTGCGCAACTGCTGAAGGATACAGTTGCACAGTGAAATGCAGAACATGCTACGCAACTGTGACAGGGTAGACATATCACCATCCAACTCAAACTCATAACATATCCAACTATACCAGATCGCCTATAACAACTTCAAAGCTTGATGGCATGAATATAGAGAGTTAGGTGTCCTTTTAGTCAAAGTTGTTATGATGCATTTGGTGTAATAAGTTGACTTCTATATTTTAGCTAGTTAGTTCTTATTTTCAATGAAATTGAATCCAAACCATAGGAAAGTGGTTGAATTCGACCTCCTTGGCTTGAGGAAGAGTTTTTTCTAGATATTTTTGTAATCTTGATTGACTAAGGGTGGACAGAAGCATAAAAGGCATTTTTTTATTGAGCATTTTGTAGCCTTTTCTGGATTTTAATGGAAAATTAATGCAGAAGTACACTACTTTCAACAAAGAGATTCTTGTGTTGGTAATTTGAACTGTGTGTCTCTTTCGTATGTATGTATTTCTCATTTTTTCCCTTTTTTCATTTCATCTACAAGCTTCATGTACTTAAATTGAAAAGTGATGGTCTGGAATTCATCTAATATTGATGCTCTAGTTTAAAACAATTAAAGTATTACATCTTCTTCTTAACTTAGTTAGAATCCATCCAGGTTGGTGCTCTGACTATAGTTATATGTTTTCCTTTTTCTTCCCTTACACAACAAAAAACATTTTCATTGAAATATTGTCAGCTACCTAGCCTCTATTTCATTGATAGTTCCACCAACTAGTTATTAATAATTCCATTTGCCAAAAAGTTGACTCCATGCCCAATGGATACGCCATCCTACCTCTGCCACCAATCTCTTTGAAAACCTTATTTCCATTTCAGATATAGCCACTGAGCCTAATTTACAGTGAGAGAGCCCTATGTGGTTTGGAAAGTCCAGATTCCAAGCGTAAAGGTGGTTTGAAGGTTACCTTCATGGTTTTCATCCCACGGCCGGGAAAATTATGGAGTGATAAAATCTTGGTGTCGTTGTCGGTGACGAAAGTGAATTTTTCCCTGGAGAAAAGACAAGGATTAGATATGATTTTTTATGGTGGAAAATATTCAGACAAAAGGAGGTTGTAAATCGTTCACCTGGTGACTCCAATCAAGCTTCAAATCAAATTCACAGACTCCACTGGAGAATGAGACCTATTGACAAAGATATGAAAGGAAATAGTGGAAATACCGTGTACATAAGATTGAGTTTTCTCTAGGAAGGAATTTTTTGTTTCATCAATATCTTTTGTCCTTTCTTGAGTTTTTTAAAAGAATATTTCTTTACTTTTTGCATTCAAACGAAGACCATAAAGCTACATTTGTATATCCTTCTTTAGAAATTGTAGACACACTTTCTTCTTGCATTGTTGATCTCGAACAAGATCCTTCTCTCGAATGATATGATGAACATATTTGGTATTTTGAACCTCATGAAACCAAATCTAATACACCATCTTCTGTACTTAATCATATGCCCTCTAAGATCCCCGACAGATGCAAACCTTTAAATTTGCCTTTTATTCTTCATGATTTTCCTCCAAAGCATCACAAATACCTCCCCAAGTTCGATGGAGAACCTGATACCCTCACAACTTAGAAACATGTCCAATATTTTGAGCATTTTGCATATTTGTTTGAGATTGATTATGATGATGTGCTTGTCCGAGCATTTTCTCAGTCAATATAGGGAAATGCAAAGGAATGGTTTAGGCATTTGCAACCTGAATCAATCAGCTCATGGGATGAATTGAAGGATGCTTTTTTGAGGTTCTGTGGTGAAAGAAAGTCTTGGTACCAATGTGTTGCAGAGTTTTATGCCACGAAAAGACAGATCAATGAAACTATTTCTACGTTCAGTAGGAGGTTTTCTAATCTTTATTACAACATTCCCAAGGAAATTCAGCCCATCGAAGTTGTTGCCATGCTCCATTATGCAAGAACCTTTCATCCATATTTGTCTTTCCTTCTGATGAAAAGAAGATCTAAGACCTTACAACAAATGTTTTATGATTCCCAGGAAGTGGAAGACAATCTCTAAGCATGTCAGAGGTTGCAAAATCATAACTTAGAGGATGTTGCAAATGCAAGAAAAAATGGTGAAACAGAAGAACATGAGATTGTGCATAAACAAGAAGTTGATTTACATCATGATATTTTTAAACGTGAGAAGAAAATTGATCGTTCCATGAACTTATTTGAAGTTTTAAATGATGACATTGTTGCAAAGGATAAGGATCGGCCTATTGAAGAGCAAGTTGATGTTCCAAGCTTTTTCCTTGTTGATGACATTGTAGGGATTTTTGACATGCCTATATATGATGAATATAACGATGATTATGATGTTGACTTTTATGAGCAACCAGTTGTTTGTTTGTCACCAAGGAGTGTTCTACTTCAACACTTTGATGAAAACACTCAACATTTTAAAGAAAACAATCAGCCTGCACATTACAGTCATGGTGAAGAACATGAAGAGAATAGTGAGTTGGTTGACAGTAACTCTATGCCTTTGTGTTTTTCTTCATTTGAACTGCTGAAAGAAAATTTTAAAGTAATTACTTAAGAAGAGGAGTGTGATCTGATGCAAAGTCACATTGATTCACTGGGACAAATCGACAACAAATTGCAGCAATCTTCTCATGTGTTTGATGACCCTGTAGCATGCTATATGGAGAGTTTCAACAGTCAAAATTTGCAAATTATGATCAATTGTAAATATGAAAATAAAATTGATGATCAAATGGTGTTAGAATCAACCATGTCTTTCGTCCCACTAATGGTTTTATTGCAACATTTTTATGCAGACTTTCAATCCTTTCATTATAGCTCTAAATCATATTTGTACGAGAGAAAAAATGCAGATGAAAGGGTGGATTCACAACATATAAATCACCTGGAACAGAGTCATAATTTGTTGGAAGACCTCAACATCAATTTTAATTCTTATAAGGATCCTTTTGCACCATGCTTGCAGGTGGTAAACAGTCCCAAAGTTTTAGATTTTGTCAGCATTGACTTTGTTTGCAAGTTTCATTAAATTTTTCATCAAGTAAGCTTCTCATTTTGCCTCTGAAGGACATGCAAAAAGCTCAAACAACAGACAAACCACTTGCATGGATACACTGGGTTTTTTTATTTCACTTGACTTGGCAAGTTCATTTAGAATCTTAGTGTACGTAATAGGATGAATAAGCTCAGCACTTTGAGCATCTCTTTTGGTGTTTTTCAGTATGTGTTTTAAGATGGAAATAGTAGTCATTAACAGTGTAAGTATAGTTCCAATGTGCAGTTTGGCTTCAGTTGCAGAATGAGTTGGTTGTAGGTTTACAGGTTGTAGTTTTTGAATTGGGACTGGCCCAATGGATCAGGCACAGGTCTTTGGGTTCTTTGTCGCCTCACAGAGAGGATGCCATCCCTATTGGAGCCAATGTTATCACATATTATTGAGAGGATAAGTAAAAGGCTCATAAATTAGTTAAGGGAAGCACAAGATATTATCATCAAATTGAGGGAGGAAAAACGATCACACGTGAAGGATGCGTTTAAAATAATTAATCAGTTTCATGAGGCCATTGATAACAACAAAAGAATGGTAGAAAGGTCTTCACCTTTACACATGCAGCTCAAGCATATCTACTAGCAAAACTTGTCTTTAAAGAAGGAAAACATAACTCTGAAACAAAGACTACAACAAATTTAAATTGTTCATGAGGCTAATAGGAAGTTAGACTTTCTTACAGAAGTAGCTGAGGTGTAAGATCATTGAGCTAGAAATATTCAGTTTTTTCCTTTTTGATATTTTGCCATCATAAGCAAAGCAATAAAACCCAAACCCTAATTTTGCAGCTATTATGAAACTTGCAAGCGATATCTCTTTTCATAATAATTCTTGTTCAAGGTTAGTGTGTTAAGACTATTTACATTATATACATAACCTAGAAACCTCAAAAGTGTAAAATGTGACAATTGGCAATGGAGATAAGAAAAAGCAGAAATTGCGCAGCGTGGGCACACTACGCAAGTGTTGTAAGTGTTAATTTTTGCAGAGATGGGTTTCATCATGGTAGACACGTATTGGATGAGATAGGAAAGTTTGAAGGTGATATTAAAGCTACTTTAGCATAGGAATATATACAAGTTATATCAACATGAAGCTAAGTCAAATTTGGTAACCCTATAGCTTATAGAGTTTTGAGATTTGATGGACAAATCAGTGTTTTAAGGAATGATGAACATTTCCAGAGCTCTATATTATGTGATTTCAAGTTCATATGTCATTAAATGGGTTTTAGGTTCCATCTCTAGGACAAACAAGTGAAGAAAATGGAAATAGGGCACTCGTTGCGCAAGTGTCATAGTTTCCATTTGCATAGTGAGCTCGTTGCGCAAGTGTATTTTTATCATAACTTTTAAATCGTGTGCCTATTGTTGTGAAATTTTTATAGGATATGCATGAAGGCAATATGAATAAGGTCAAAATGCTTCACTGTTTTCGAGAAATGAACCACCGCCATCTAAAACCATTTTTTAATTTTCTCAAGATTTGTGAACTGGGTTTTTGAGAAATTTATCCAATATAAGCATCATGATGATACTAAGTTTCTGACCAAAATTCATCTCGACCCAGTTTACCATTTGAGACAGAATAAAAAAAAATACCAATTGCATAAATTTCGTTGTGCAAACACGTTGCACAAGCACTGAAGAATACAATTGTGCAACAAAATGCAAAACACACTACACAACTATGACAAGGAAACCAGATCTTCATCCAAATCGACCTCGTAGCATCTCCTCCTGTACCAGATCTCCTATAACAACTTCAGAGCTTGAGGACATGAAGATAGAGAGTTAGGTGTCCTTTTAGACAAAGTTGTTATGATGCATTTAATGTAATAAGTTGACTTCTATATTTTAGCTAGTTAGTTCCTATTTTCAATGAAATTGAATCCAAACGGTAGGAAAGTGGTTGAATTTGACCTCCTCAACTTGAGGAAGAGTATTTTCTATATATTTTTGTGATTTTGATTGACTAAGGATGGGCAGAAGCATAAAAGGCATTTTCTATTGAGCATTTTGTAGCCTTTTTTAGATATTAATGGAAAATTAATACATAAATACAGTACTTTAAAATCAAAGATTCTTGTGCTTGTAATTTTAAGTGTGTGTCTCTTTCATATGTATGTATTTCTTGTTTTTCCCCTTTTTTCATTTCATCTACTATATTCATGTACTTAAATTGAAAAGTGATGGTATGTAATTCATCTAATATTGATGCTCTAGATTAAAACAAATAAAGTACTGCATCTTCTTCTTAACTTAGTCATAATTCATCCAGGTTGGTACTCTGTTTATAGTTATATGTTTTCCTTTTTCTTCCTTTCACAACAAAACATTTTCACTAAAATATTGCCAGCTACCTAGCCTCTATTTCATTGATAGTTCCACCAACCAATCATTGATAATTCCATTTTCCACAAAGTTGACTCCATGCCCAATGGATACCTCATCCTAGCTCTACCACCAATTTTTTTACAAACCTTATTTCCATTTCAGATATGGCCGCTGACCCTAATTTACAGTGAGAGAGCCTTCTTTGGTTTGGAAAGGCTAGATTCCAAGCTTAAAGGTGGTTTGAAGGTTAACTTCGTGGTTTTCCTCCCACAGTCGAGAAAATTACGGAGTGCTAACATCTTGGCACCGTTGTCGAGGACGAAAGTGAAATTTTCCATGGGAAAAACGACAAGGTTTAGATCTGATTGTTGATGGTGGACAACAATCAGACACAAGGAGGCTGTAAATCATTCACCTGGCGACTCCAATCAAGCTTCAAATCAGATTCAGAGACTACACTAGAGAACGAGACATGTTGACAGAGATATGAAAGTAAATAGTGGAAATACCAGGTACATAAGATTGAGTTTTCTCCAGGAAGGACTTTTCTGTTTCATCAATATATTTTTGTCCTTTCCTGAGTTTTTTAAAAGAATATTTCTTTACTTGTTGAATTCAAATGAAGACCATAAAACTACATTCGTATATCCTTCTTTAAAAACTGTAGACACACTTTCTTCTTGCATTGTTGATCCTGAACAAGATCCTTGTCCCGAATCATATGATGACCATATTCAGTCTTTTGAACCTCATGAAACCAAAGCTGACATACCATCTCCTGTACTTAATCATATGCCCTCTAAGATCCTGGAGAGATACAGATGTTTAAAATTGCCTATTATTCTTCATGATTTTCCTCCAAAGCACCACAAATACTTGTCTAAGTTCGATGGAGAACTTGATACCCTCAAAGCTCAGAAAAATGTCCAAGATTTTGAGCATTTTGCATATTTGTTTGAGATTGATTATGATGATGTGCTTGTCCTATCATTTTCTCAGTCAATACAGGGAAATGCAAAGGAATGGTTTAGGAAATTGCAGCTTGAATAAATCAGCTCATGGGATGAATTGAAGGATGCTTTTATGAAGTTCCTTGGTGAAAGAAAGTCTTGGGACCAGTGTGTTTCATATTTTTATGCCATGAAAAGACAGAGCATCGAAACTATCTCTATGTTTAGTAGGAGGTTTTCCAGTCTTTATTACAACATGCTCAAGCAAATTCAACCCACTGAAGTTGTTTCCATGCTCCATTATGCAACAACCTTTCATCCAGATTTTTCTTTCCTTATGATGGAAAGAATATCTAAGACCTTACAAATATGTTTGATGATGCCTAAGAAGTGGAAGACAATCTCCAATCATGTCATAGGCTGCAAAATCATAATTTAGAGAATGTTGAAAATGCAAAAAAAAAATGGTGAAACAAAAGAACATGAGATTGTGCATAAACAAGAAGTTGATTTACATCTGATCTTTTTCGGCATGAGAAAAAATTGGTCGTTCCATGAACTTCTTCAAATTTTTCAATGATGACATTGTTGCAGAGGATAAGGATCAGCCTATTGAAGAGCAAGTTGATGTTCCAAGCTTTTTCCTTATTGATGACATTGCAGGGATTTTTGACATGTCTATATATGATGAATATAACGATGATTATGATGTTGATTTTTATGAACAACTAGTTGTTTATTTGTCAAAAAGGAGTGTTCTACTTTAGCACTCTGATGAAAACACTCAAGATTTTAAAGAAACCAGTTATCTTGCATATTACAATCATGGTGAAGAACATGAAGAGCATAGTGATTTGGTTGAAGGTAAATCTCTACCTTTGTGTTTTGCTTCATTTGAACTATTGAAAGAAAAATTTAAAGTCATTACTTAATCAAAAGGAGTGCGATCTGATGCAAAGTCACACTAATTCACTGGCACAAATCGACAACAAATTGCAACAATCTTCTTGTGTGTTTTATGACCCTATAGCATGCTATATGGAGAGTTTCAACAATCAAAATTTGCAACTTATGATCAGTTGTAAATATGAAAATAAAAATGATGATCAAATGGTGTCAGAATCAGCCATGTCTTTCATCCTAGTTGTTATCACCTTAAAAATTTTCATATCGGGATCTAAAAATTTCATAAATTTAGCGAAAGGCTATACCACAGTAGAGGCGTGATAGTTTAGGGGGCAGGGTTGTATCCCACGGCATATAGAAAAACATAGCAGAGGCAGGAAGGGAGTAGCTTGGCGGACCGTCGATTTTGAAGAATCTCAAATCCACAGTTGAGGCCCGGATCGGGCCGAGAAATAGCATGGAACTTAATTTCACAAAGGCAAACAGAGGAAAACCATTATGGTTTTGATGGGGAAAGTGTGGCGCTCTTACACATGCATCGGGGTAGATAGCGGATTGCCTGAAACCACTTTTGCCATGGCCTCGATGTCACGTGGTTTAAAATGTCACATCCATAACTCGTGGGAAGGATGGCAGTTGGTCAAATCACCCCAAATAACTGGTCCAGGTACTTTCCCAGGTGACGTATCAAAAGGATGTCGTTACATAACTAACTCGAAGCTCATCATTCGAAATGGATTGATGAAGTGTGGCACACCAACGTACTATGACAATAATTTGTGATTAAAATGCAAAGACTATCAAATCTTAGATATGAATCATTTTATCCTACTCTGGGAAATTTCCATCTTATGCATAAGAAAAACATGCTCGACCGGTGTTGATTTCCTGAGTCCTGTAAATTCAAAGGGTGGAAAAATCATGGTCGCTGCAAAGTTTGAAAGGTATGGATAACACTCATTAAACAGTGTCTGGCGCGACTAGGTTCTCAACTAATGTGCCAAGTTGGTCAATAAGTAAGAAAGAAAGATGGGTATTGCAGATACTGGCAACTAAATTTCACACCGAACCTGCAAATGAGACAGAGTCGAAGGTCAGATTAAACCCCGTTATGAGGGATCTTGTCATAAATAAGCATGCGAACTGTTAATGTTTATGCCATTATTATAGTTCTTTTCATTTCAATAGATAACAACAACATAAAGACAAGAACACTAAGAAATACACAATCACAAGAGACACAACATTTATCCTGGGAAACCCTCTAGGGGAAGAAAACCCAGCAAAACTTCCTTATTATAGATAGCCAATACAATGCCAAGAGACAACTCAAACTAAAACAGAAGTTCCTCTCCCAAAGATGTGCCACTCTCTCTCCTTCTGCAATTCCGAAACTTGTCTCTCAAAATGAGCAAGTGAGTTATGTGTCTAAGTGAGGCGCTAGCCTCCTTATTTATATTATACTGGCACTTGTGAAGTGTCTCTTCACTGGCAGGGTCGACTTCTCCAATTGGGTGGTTATACCCACCTTTATTATAATTCAGCACCCCTTTAATATTTTTTGGGGCCGACTTCTTATTCTGCCTATTACAATTATCATTTTACCAATCCGAAAAAGGGGATTTGGTCCTATTATAATAGCCGACATGATCAATCCACAATGGGGATTGATCCAATGAATAATATATCAAACAATAATAAGAATACTCTTTGCAGTTACATTATTTCAACACTCCCCCTTAACAAGAAGGGTATTCTTCAAAAGCATCATGCGAGAGAGAGAGGAAAACATCATCAACAGCATCAAGTGGGTGAGAGGACAACATCATCAATATCATCTTGGAACACTGACTGGCATATCTATAAATCATCAGAAGTTTTCTTCATCGGCAGCATCGTCATTCTCAAAGGAATGCCATCATCATCTGCATCACTATGTATTAGTATAAAAAATGATACATCATCATCATCTGCATCACTATGTATTAGTATAAAAACTAATACATCATCATCACAGCATGAGGTTGGCTCATCATAATATAGGACTGGCTTTACGTCACAGTTGTCAAGCTGGAAGCTCACTACTCGTCTCATCTCAATGTCTTGCTTTACGTCACAACACTCAGGCTGGAAGCAAGATACTAGACTGGCTTTACGTCACAGCTATCAGGCTGGAAGCATAGTACTAGTCTCATCTCATAGTCTTGCTTTACATCACAGCACTCAAGCTAGAAGCAAGATACTCGTCCTGCTTTAC